>CAUYPK010049265.1:0-25410 GCA_963574355.1 Loris lydekkerianus | reverse complement strand
TACATGGATGGAGCTGGAACATATTCTCCTTAGCAAAGTATCCCAGGAATGGAAGAAAAAGTATCCAATGTACTCAGCCCTACTATGAAGCTAAAGTATAGCTTTCACATGAAGGCTATAACCCAACTATAGCACAAGACTGTGGGGAAAGGACCAAGGAAGGGGAAGGGAGGGGGGAGGTTTGGGTGGAGGGAGGGTAATAGGTCGGGCCACATCTATGGTGCATATTTTTATCTATAATAAAAAAAAAAAAGTAAAAAAATAAAAAATTACTGGCTAGAGAAAAATAAATAAATAAATAAATAAAAATAAAAGACCCGAATCAGTGAAAAGGAACCTTAAGGTCAAGCGTCTGTTGGTTAGAGACAAGGCACCAAACTGACCCAAGTGGCTTGTTATGTGCCTTGAGGACCTGCAACTAGGTCCTGTATAGTCACAAGTATAACACAAGCCCCGTCAGTCACAGAGGACATCTCTAAGAAGGGGAGGGGGTGTGGTGAAGCAGGTCTGATCTCCTTTCTCATGGCCAGCAACTCAGTTTTAGGGCTCCTTTTGGCCCAGAGGGAGTCCAGTCAGTCATCCACTTAGGGGGAGCCTTCGGATTTTATTTTAGTTCCCAGTAAAGAAACCAAACAAACTACTTTTCCTTCTCTCACATTCATTCTCAACACAGAACTCCCCTCTGACCCCAGAAGAGGGTATGTTCCCTATGCACCAAGCAGTTCTTCAGTGGACACCCACTGGGTGTTCTCTCATTGGATTTGGTTCTGACACTATCTACCTGAAGTTAGAATTAGATCCCACAAGTTAAGGGATTAGCCTTCAAGGTTGTCCCTACTTCAGATGCCGATGGCAATTCTGGGCCTCTAGAATATCGGAGCAATTATAAATCGGATGTTTCCATGTCCTCCTCCTCGGGTTTGATCATTTGCTAGAGCAGCTCATAGAACTCAGGGAAGCACTTTACTTACGTTTGTCAGTTTATTTATATTAATAAAGGCATGTACATGATCCAGAAGAACAGCCAGGTGGAAGAGTGCTCTCTCCAGATGTGCTGCCCTCAGGGAACCTCCATGTGTTCTGCTATCCAGAAGCTCCTCAGATCCTGTGTTTTGGGGTTTATGGAGGATTCACTACATAGGCACGACTGACTAAATTGGCCATTGATAATCAGCTCATCCTTTAGCCCCTCTCCCCTCTCCAGTAGAGCTGAAAGTCCCAACCCTCTCCAACTACAATGTTGGTTTCTTCAACTACAATGTTGGTTTTTCCAGCAACCAACCCCTATCCATAGGCTGTCCAGGAGCCCCTATCTCATTAGCATTCAAAAAACCCCCTTATCACTCTGAGGATGCCAAGGATTTTAGGAACTGTGTGAGAAACAAGCATAAACCCCAAATATAGCGGCTTGGTGCCCGTAGCACAGTGGTTATGGCACCAGCCACATACACTGAGGATGGCAGGTTCAAACCCAGCCTAGGCCAGCTAAACAATAATGACAACTACAACAAAAAATAGCTGGGCATTGTGGTGGGTGCCTGTAGTTCCAGCTACATGGGAAGCTGAGGCAAGAGAATCACTTAAGCCCAAGAGTTGGAGGTTGCTGTGAGCTGTGATGACATAGCACTCTACCAAGGGCGACGTAGTGAGACTCTGTCTCAAAAAAAAAGCCCAAATGTATATTTCTTATCAGAAATCATGTCAGGTGAAAAATGACAAGGTTTATAAATTTGGAAGAGACTTTATTTCTCATAAAGGGTTACAGCTTGCAGCATGGCCTTCCCAGTATAGCCTTGGGAAGAACCTGGACACAAACACTTCTAGGGAAAGGCAACAGGAATTTATGCTAAGCAGGGTTGCTGGATATGCATATTGAGCAAGCTGTAGAAGGAGTCATGAATATTTAGGAAAGGAGAAAGGAGCACAATTGAGCTTCGTGCAATTTCATGAGATCCAAGGTCAGAAAGTGGCAGTGTTAGCATGATCTGAGTGTGGAGTTTTTAGCCCTCTGACATCAAAAGGTAAAACAAAGGACACAGAAACCCTCTCTGTGCAGTCTTCATGGATTGGTCAGAATCAGTCCCTGGTTGGTGTTCTCTTATCAGGGAGGAATGCTGGTCAGTTGTAGTCCAGAAACCACAAAAAGGAAGAAGCAAGTCTCTTCAAAAGGCTGCTTTCTGGCTGTTAGGGTGGTGAAGCAGGGAGGGGGTGTAATGAGGTGTGTCTGACCTCCTGTCCTGTAATGGCTGGGATATCAGTTGTAAGGTTTCCCTGAGGTCCCCTTGGCTGAGAGGGAGTCCATTCAGTCACTTTGGGTTCTTCAGATTTTATTTTTATTTCTCAATCACTATCATAATCATTCATCCCAAACCTATCTCTCTGCCTATAGGAAACCACTACCAGATCTTTGTGCTTCTGTACACTCTGCACAAAACTACATCATATCAGTTAGGGTAAAAGAAGATATTTGAGGAAAGAGGCCCTTGAATGTAGCTTATTAAAGAAAGTAGAAGTTTATGTGCTCTCATGTAATAGTCCCATGGTGAGCAGTTCAAATGGAGAGATGGCTCTGTCCACATGGCCATTCATAGGACTGCCTTCTGTGTTATTATTATTATTTTTTTTTTTTTTGCAGTTTTTGGCCGGGGCTGGGTTTGAACCTGCCACCTCTGGCATATGGGGCCAGCACCCTACTCCTTTGAGCCACAGGCGCCACCCTTCTGGGTTATTCTTGTCTGCACGGTTGAAGGTAGGTAGAACATAGCTCCAAAGTTCATCTTAGAAAGAGAGGAATACATAGGTAACTGGTGTTGACAGGAACAGACCTCAAAGAGATCATTTTTGTCTATGTGCCATGGGTGGGATATAGGTATTTCAAATAGTTATAGATACTGTCAAACAGCTTTCTGGTTTGGGCAGTTGAACATATTTACACTGTTGTCAGAAGTATAGGAGAATCTTCAAGTATATTAGTAAAATGTTCTTGGTATTTTCTTATAAAAATCCTGTACCTGTTGTTGTCATGTTGTCCTATTTATTCTTCATAATCATTCTCCTTCCCACCCTTCTGTCTCTCTCTGTCGATTGATTTTGAGAAAAGCTTAAATATTATACTACTTATTTCAAAGACCAACTTCTGTTTTTTATAAATACTTCTACTACTGATTTTCTTTGGCTTTTGTTTTTATTATTTCTTTCTTTAGATTTCTTTGGGTTTGCTTCACTGGTACTTATGTAACTTCTTAAATTGAAAGCTTAATTTATTATGTTTTTATCTTTCACATTTTCTAATAAATGGGAAGGGCAATTATTTTTTTTAGCTATTGCCAGGATTAGTAATTAAGATTGTCATGTCTGAGAGAAGAACTCAGTTATTCTAGGATGCAATTGATTTCCAAGGAGAAGGGCCACATGGGGTCTTTACATTCATGCACTCATTTATTCATTTAACACACACTTACTGAGTGTCTGGTAGTGAAAGGCATGGGGCTAGATGTTAGAGTTACAGAGGCAGGACTATAGATTAGATCACTTTTTAAAATCTATAAGAATGCTTTATCTCATGTCACTGCTGAAAGAATCATATAACCTGATAGCTGGACATTCAGCACTGAAATGAATTAAGATTTCTTGAACTCCTGCTATGTTCTAGATGACTTCACATATTTTCATTTTTAATCCTTGAAGTTCTGAGAGGTCGGTATTACCCCATTTTAAATGTGAGGAAACAGAAGCTCTAGGTATTTATGCACTTAATGTAAGATCTGGTAGCTAACAAGTTACTGAGAAGCTATTCAAGCCCAGATTTTGCAGGATTTAAAATTTTACACCATTTATGCTGCACCATGCTGTGTGCATTGTTAGGAATTGCTGCCAGCCACTTTACACTTGGTGAGTGTGGTCCTTGGTGGGGCTAAGTGTAGTTTTTTCAGGTTGTACCTCAGCACGGCTTGTGTTTGACCCTTGGGCAATTGTGCCCTGGGGATCATGGTTCAACCTCAGGAGAACAGAGGAAGAAGGGGGGCCTTGATTTCAGAAGAAAGCAGAGTGGACTCAGCTGAAAGTCCAGGTGCTAGGTCACTCTGGAGGAGGAGGGAGAATAAAATCAGTGGAACGGAGGAGCTGTGGCTTTTGGGAGACCTTGTTCTCAGGCAGACTCCACCAAGGCCAGGTGTTCCAGTATTCCAGGTGTATTTGCCCACAAGTTTGAACCCACAGGGGTGCCAGGCTTGCGGTCTGTGGTCATAGTTGGTTTAGGGCAGTGCAGTGGGAGTTAAGGAGTAAAGACCAAGGGGATCGTACAGGTATCTGCGTCTGTTCCTTTCCCTTGCAGAGAAGTTATCTGGGAGTTAAGGAGTAAAGACCAAGGGGATCGTACAGGAATCCGCGTCTGTTCCTTTCCCTTGCAGAGAAGTTATCTGGGGACCACAGGGCTATGGTAAAGGATTTCCTGCCCCCACTTAGTCCCCTAGTGATATCCTACTAAGTTGCATTTTGAACAAAAACAGGGAAACTGTGTGTGAATTAATTCCGTGAGACATTTTCTTCCTAGTATCTATTTTAGCATTCCCAAAGGAGATCAAGTTTTAGAGATACAGACTTGGGGAAAATGGAGACTTAATTTTGGTGATTTGGCCTGTAATCCTTGCACTCTGGGAGGCCAAGGCTGGTGGATTGCTTGAGCTCAAGAGTTTAAGACCAGCCTGAACAAGAGTGAGACCCTGTTTGTACTAAAATGAGAAACTGTGGCAAGAGGATCACTTGAGCCCAAGAGTTTCAGGTTGCTGTGAGCTACACCTTGGTACTCTACTAAGGGCAAAAAATATTAAGTGCACACCAGGTAGATGGAAGGACACTAGGTTTGTTGTGATGACCAAATCCAGTGTCATGGAGGTAATAATTCAGTGTGTGTGTGTGTGTGTGTGTATGAGAGAGAGAGAGCACGCACTATGGTGGGAAGTCAGTAAATGATAATTTTCCAATTAATTTATAACACATTTCAAGGAATTTTACTACGAAGGAAAAATGCTTTTAGAGTCACCATTGCTACTCAGTCAGATCAGCCTGTGCTTAAATAGCCTCAAACCTTTCTCCCACATTCCATGTCTCAAAAGGCACAGGGGTACCCAGGCAAAATGAGTTCTCGCAATATTCTTCTCTGCCCCCAGGGTAGATATGTAAATTAAACTCACAGTGATTCTGGGTTATGGAAGTATCTTTAATTAGAGATGTTAAATTGCCAAATTAAGAGAAGAGTGAACAACTGCCAAAAAAAAAAAAAAAAAAAAAAAAAAAAAGAAAGGAAAAGAAAAGAAAAGAAGAAAGGAAAAAATTCTAAGAGGGAATTGCATCTAGGAAATAATTGTTTAATAACCTCACAATTTTTTATTCTTTTAACAATATGAATAGAGACTCTCTTTTTGGTCTCTGAAAGTTCAAACTGGGTGTTGGGCTTACCTCAGAAATCAGGAGTAGTTAGTGAACTGCTCTAAAAAATGTGGGTGTGGAAAGAGGGACCTAATAGCCAGAGAGATCCCCCTATTCAAAAATATCTTTCCAATATCGCCACTAGAGATTTGTCATGGTTACCATTTACTCTTAGGGTTAAATCTGTTAACAATTTCTTTCTTAGTATAAATTGTAGGTTTTGAAAGTTAATCTCTTTCCAAATCCTAGAGAAGATAATTAGCATTGAGATAGTAGGAATTTGAATTGCGGAACTGAGGAAGTAATAATAATGACTACCATTTACTGAGCACTGAACTGGCCAGTTTCCATGAAATATCTGACCATGATCTTGGGAGGTGAGCGTTATCACCATTCCAGGGAATTTAGAGAAAGTACCTAGATTGGGTACCTACCTGTGTAAACTGTAGGGGAGGAAAAATAATTTTCCTCTACATTTCTAAGTTCTTAGGTGGACCCATGTAACAAAGACGGATTATGAAAAGAATAAACATAAATTTATTAACAGGGGTACCATGTAACACGTGGGAGTACTCCAAGATGAGCAACTCAAAGGTTTTGTTTAGAACCTGAGTTTATATAGTATCTTAGCAAAGGAACACTACATTTTTAGAGAAGGGATAGACAAAGGAAAAGGACTTTGTGTCTCTAGAAGAAGCAAAGTGTGGGATGGTAAATATGTAGTATATAGTAAGCTAGTGGTAGGTGAAGCCTACTTAGTAAAGTTTATTAAATAGATTCCTCTGGTGCCACTTCAGGCTGGTAAGTGTTTTAATTTGTGATTAACTTTTGTCCTTCCTGGTACAGAAGGGAGGAGGAACACCCTTATAAATTTACATCCTGCTTTTAAGCAAGGAAGAAGAAGGCCAAGAGCTTTTCTTGTAGCTGCTTCTTCTCAGTTGCCTTCAGCTCAAAATAATCCTTATGCTGAAGGAGCATATTTTGGGGAGGCATATTCTGGTCTCCTAAAAACCCATCTTATATGCGTCATATAATTAACTCTCTCAACGGCTCTAGAAAGAAGGCCAGTGGATTCCCATTTTACAGATGAGAAAAGTGAGGCTGAGAGGTTGTCTGATGTGCCTTCATCACACATCTTCAGAGTCCAAAGGCAGAGTCCAGAGGGCAGCCTGATTGCCAGGCAAAATGGTTTCATCTGGCTTTCTTGTCACCAAGGCCATAAACGGTTGGTGACATTTAGAGAAAGACATACTCTTTGAATCACAAAGTTGCCTCAATTTTATGATTCTGTCATAAACTGCCTTGGGAAACATTTAAGACCCAAGAACTAGAATCCTATTAACTTTATTTTCCTATGTGGAATTTGTTACATTAATATATCTAATTAACCCAGAATCACGTGTGGAGTTTAATTTGCGTGTCTTCCCTGGGGAGTTTGGGCCTATTGCAGAAACTCGACTTACTACTTAGGTAGAACTGGACCCTGGAGGGGAGTGTGGGGAGGCGTTGCTGGGGAAGCCTCTGGTGGAGTCAGATAGTCTCTGGGGCTGCCTGTCAGTGGCCTAGCCTGGCTGTGTGTCAACCCTGCCTCATCCTCCCTGAACAGTGTGGAAATCATCAAGTTGGTCAGTGGTACTGAGCAAGATCACCAGAAGACACTTTATCCCCAAGGCACAAGCCACTGGGATGGTATCAATGATACCATAAGATTCTTTAAAAAATGCAATAGGCCAGATGTGGTGGTTTAACTAACTATGTTTTCTGGAAATAGAATTAGGCATGCTAATTAGACCTTTTGTGAAGCACAACCCAGGCTGACTGATGCTAAAGGGTTTTGCTGACATCTTCATTAAACATACATGAGGAAGTGAGTCAAGCATTTCAGTAGAAAGGAAATCCAGGAGACAGTGGGCAGGAAATAATAGGAACACCAGCAGGGCTTAGAGACACATGCACATGAAAAGCAGTTCTGAGGATGAGAATAATTGGGTTTGGCTTGGATGCACGCCATTACAGAGAATTAATGAGGCTTTGTTTATTCAGTCATTAGAAAATATTGATGGAGCTAATTTTCCAGTCTTGATACTCTATACTAGATGATAGAAAATGGGATAAAGAACAAGATCTAGGGTCTGTCTTCCCAGTGCTTACAAGTCTAATGGAATGATATTATCAGGAACAATACATTAATAATTTGTCCAAACTGTCCATTATCGACAGGTAAGTGGACAGTTTGGACAAATTATTAATGTTTATTTTTTTAATCTCTAAAAGTATACAAATAAATGTGTATAAAACTCAAGTGAACAGTATAATGAAAAATCATGAAAGAAAACCCTGTGTGGCCTGTCTTATCTGAAGAAAGAGAACATTGCAGAACAGCCCCCTGCAATCTCCCTCACAATTTAATTCACTGCCTGGTCCCCACCCAAATTTGTGTAAACTATTCTTTGTGGTCGTTTTCCTTTTGTATGTTGTGTGTATGTGCATGGTATTTTGGAAACCTGTAAGTATGTTAGTGAATCTACAGATCAATTTATTAACTTCATCATAATACTAAATGTTTCAAGAATATGGCATATCTTTCTATTGGTTTAGATCTTTCACAAAGTCTTAAATAAAGCTTTTTTTTACGTAAAAGTTTTTACACCTTTTGTTAGTTTTATTCCCCTAGCTAAATGTACATATATTTAAAAAGTAACCTAGATATATCTTTTTTAAAATTATGATTTCTGAGTGTGTTGAGGGTACAGAGCAATACAATTGATATTTCATATGGAATTTGTAAATACTGACTACTAAACTTTGATATTAACCCTAATTTTTTGCAGCTGTTTTTGGATTTATATGTAGGCAGTTGTATAATTTGCAAATACCGATGCATTTCCCTCCTTCAAATTCTAATCTCATTTTATTTTCTTGAATATTTTTTCTTGTCTTATTGTATAGGCTAAGATCTCTAGTACAATGTTAAATAGAAGTAGTGGTAAGTAGACATCCATGTTTGGTGACCAATGGTGCTGGACAGTGAGATGCTGAAAGCACTCCTTTTAAGTATGAAGTTAGCTATTGGATGTTTTTAGGTGCCCTTTACTAAATTGGAGAATTTCTATTTCTAATCTGCAAAGTTTTTTTGAAATTATGAATGATTATGAATTTTATCAAATGCTTTTTTGTATCTAATGAAAAATCATGTAGGTTAATTGATGCTTAAATCAAAACCAACTTGATCATGTTTCATTATCATTTTGTATGTTTTGAGACTTAGGGTACTAATATTTTCCTTAGGATATTTACATTTGTGTTCCTGAATAGTGCCCAATGTAGGTGAAAAATTTCCTTTCTTGTGCTAGCTTCTGGTTTGGGTATGGAATTATAATGGTAGCCTGATAATTTGAGCTGGAGAATGTTTCTTCTTTTTATTCTCCCTGGAAGAGTTTATGTAAGATTAGAATTATTTTTTTTTCTTAGAATTACTTTTTGCTCAAACGTTTGCTAGACTTTGCTTATAAAACTCTCTGGGTTTAGCTTACTTTGTGGGAAGGTTTTTAAATCTTGGTTAAATTTATTTAATGGTTTTAGAAATATTCAGGTTTTCTACTTCTTTAGTTACTGTTAGTGAACTCTTCCCCAGGGATTGAAATGTTTTAAGTAACATTCAAATTACAAGAAATTGTTCATAAATCCTCTCATTATCTTTCTATTTCCTATCTCAGGCCCCAAATCAGCTGTACCTCCAAGGAGCCCAATTTCTTCCTTCTTTTTTAAATTTCAGATTAATATGAGGATACAAATGATTAGGTTACACTGTTTGCATTTCTTAGGTCAAGTTTAAGTCGCAGTTGAGCCCTTCACCCCTGGGCTGTGCTGTAGACTCTTACATTGTGCACCTGAGATGGGAGCTCACCAATCACTGTCCTTCTTCCTCTTTCCCCTTTACCACCTCCTTCCTCCTCTCCATTTGCATTTAATTGTGTTTCTCTCTTATTTGGTATAATAATAATTCTAATCTTACATAATCTCACATGGGTGTGCAGTTATCTATTGGTTTCATATTAGTATTGAATACATTGGATACTTGCCTTTCCATTCTTGTGATAGTTTACTAAGAAGAATGGGCTTAAATTCCATCTAGGTAAACACAAAAGATATAAAGTCTCCATCTTTTTATGGCTGAATAGTATTCCATGGTTTACATATAACACAGTTTATTAATCCATTCATGTGTTGGTGGGCATGTGGGTTGTTTCTCCCTTTTGGTGATTATGAATTCAACTGCAATATACATTCTAGTGCAAATGTTCTTGTGGTAAAATGATTTTTTTTTTTTTTTTTTCCTTCTGAGCAGATACCTAGTAATGGGATTGAGGGATCAAATGGAAGGTTTACTTTTAGGTCTTGCAGTATTCTCCATACTTCTTTCAAAAAAGGCTGTATTGGTTTGGAGTCCTACCAATCGTGTAAAAGTGTTCCTTTCTCTCCACATCCACATCATCCGGAGTTTTGGGACTTTGTGTTGTGGGCTAGTCTCACTGGGGTTAGGTGATATCTCAGGGTGGTTTTAATTTGCATTTCTGTGATAAGGGATAAGAAGCATTTTTTTCACATGTTTGTTGACCTTTGTCTTCTTCAGAGCTTTCTCTGTCTTCAGAGAATTTTCTGTCAATTGACTCTCACTGGATACAAGATTTAAATTTAAGATAGCAAATGTTAAAAATTCTAGAAGAAAGTGTGGGAAAAAGTCTTGACAAAATTGGTCTAGGAGCCCAATTTCCTTTGATGAGGAATAGTATTTGCAGGCCATAATCAGGGTGCAAACAATGCTTATTGTTACATAAATATCATTGCCCTCAGACAATTTTAGGGACACAACTAAGAAAAATGTGTTTTTGAAAACATAACAAGAATCTAAGTTCAGACTGATAGTTTCAACTTCCACTTAACAACCAAGGTGTTTATTTCTTTGACATTCTAAATTGTATTGTTTAAATATTACAGTGAAAATTTTGGTCCTAACAATATTAATGTGAGTCCTTATTTGCTTTATTCTACAGAATGTATAAATTAGTTTCAAAATAACAATAGTAAATATTATACTAACAATAAGACTACTGAATGAGGTTTAATATTTCTTTGCATCCCTATTTGTCTTTAGAATATATTCCATAAATAATCGCAGTCAAAATACCATTATTCTAAAGTTACTTTAAAGAATACTTTTCTCTGCTTCTAACACTGTCCCCCTTCTTCTGTTCAATAAACACTTTTTAAAAGATTTATCCTTCCCTTTTGCAAATATGAGGGGGAAAATGTATATGTGTGAGTAAAACTTGTGTTTTAAACCACAGCTCCAAATTCCAGACACATTATCTTTTCCCTGAGTCACCTTACCAGTGAAAAGGTTTATTGGTTACCACATTGCTGCTAATTTAACCTCTAATCTCTATGCCCCGCCACTTTTGTCAATTTGAAAGTATTGCTCTCTGAATTCTCTTGTGCTAAAACTTTCTCAATGTCGTCTTTTACTGTTTGGGGTTGGGAAACAGTTGCCTTCTGCCACATACAAGTCCCTGAATTGGGACTTTTCTTTCCCTCCTTTCTGCAAATCAGCCAAACCCTCTGTGAACTCAGATTGTCCCTGTGGCCCCTTGTTGAATGCAGCCAATCATATGTAGGTAACTAGGAGAATTTTGAGACAGACCTTGTTGGTGTCTGTTATTTCACATCCAATAAACACAGTGAAGAACATACTTTCTGTTCTCCCCTGCAGGTTTCAACTTGCTGGGCACATGAGGATTGCTGGGAGGGCTGCGTTTATTTCATCCACAAGGGTTTTACATTTCCTGATTGTTGTGTATCTCAAAACTTTCGTAATAACCCACGTACCCAAAACATATAACAAACATTTTGTTTTCAGGAACTTTTCTACTAGAAATAAATGTCCTAGATGTATGATCTACCTTCCAGGTTACTATAATGACATTTTTGCCATCACCACCACCCCCACTGTGTAGAATGGGTCACCACTGTAGCCTCTAATCACAGATCCTTTGCTTCTGACCGATGACTAAGGCAACATCATATATCAGAATTCTGCTTCTGATAGTGCTTTTATGTGCCTGCCAAGGTTGTGTTACAGAACCAAACAACTTCAAATCTCTATGCCTTACCACACTACAAATTCAATGTAGGTCAGCAGAAGCTCTGCTCATTGTCACTCCTTGACATGAGCTTCCACGATCCCAGCAGTAAGGAAAGGGATGGCTGCGCTGGCCATGTGCCTGCCTTGCTCAGTGATACGGGAAGTTGACACCTACCCGCCTTGTTTCACAGGTTCCCATGTTAGTGACTTCGGGGGGATGGAAGTGGGGGTGGGCGGTTGAAAGGCTGAGACCTTCTTTCATTGCACGTGTAGCTTTTATACCATGACTGAAGCCTGTGAGGACTTCTTTCAGCCTCACCAGTCCTTCTCAGGAGTGGCTCCTAGGTCTGAGCTGTGGTGGATCCTTCTTTTGGTGGTAAATATTCACTAGCATTTTTTATGTTATTATGTTTGGCTTTCAGTTTGAGTTTGGGGAACCTTCAATAACTTCAGGCTATTGTTTTCATCATTATACTTCTTCATTTTTTTAACCATTCTTTTTACACTTTTTTTTTTTTTTTTAAAGACTGGGTCTTACCTTGTTTCCTAGGTTGGAAGACAGTGTCCATTCCCAGGCAGAATCACAGCTTACTGTAGCCTCAAGCTCCTGGGTTCAAGGATCCTCCCCTCTCAGCCTATAGGTGCCCCCCGCCCCACTGAAAAAAAAAAACAACAAAAAACTATCATCATTCTCTTTCGGAAAGTCCCCTGGGGCTACTTAGCATTTTCTGCTTGAATTTTTGGGCCACAGAATTATTGTGAATTTAAACTAAGAAGCCCATGAGAGCCCCCTGTGGCTATGAGATCTCCAGAAAAATACTATTTTTCCCTTCCACCCAGCACAAAGGAGGAAGCAGATTGTCTCTTGCTGTATGGAGGTGTTTATTTTTCATTACTTTTAATTTTATGGTGTAGACCTTTGCAATTTCCACTAATTGAAAGGGTCTTCTATTTGATTCCCTGCCTTAAGTAGTGCCTGGGATGTACCTTTCCTACCTGGATGTGGAATTTTACTAAGTGTGTTTCCAGGTCTTGAGGGTTCAGCACAATCCTCGCTGCAGGGTTTGGTACTTCCTCTAAGGGTTCCTGCCCTCCTTTTATTTTTGGACACTATAGATTCTTTTGCACTAGCTCAGTGATACATTACAAAAATTATTTTAAATACATTTTATCCTGCATTTTAGTTGATTCAATTAAAAGGGGTGTTCAGGGCATCTAATTTGTCCATAATGTGAAAAGGAAGACTACAGTCTAGTCTTTTCTTTTTTGTTCTGTCTATAGTACAGGAAACAAAACTCACTGGGACAATAGTCCTCATTTTAAAGTGTCACAACTGCGCGAAAAAGACACGGCAATGGCAAATGTGCTTAGTTGTGGATGGCTGGGTTATTGTTGACTATTAGCTAGTGACAAGGTAATTAGATACATTTACCTATTTATCAGTTGTCTGGAAATTCCCAGGTCCTTCTGTATCCAGGGAGGTAGAAAGGTATATATAATGAATTTAAATAAAACTAGTTTATGGCCGGGTATGGTAGCTCAGGCCTGTAATCCTAGCACTCTGGGAGGCTGAAGTAGGTAGATCATTTGAGCTTAGAAGTTCCAGACCAGCCTGAACAAAAGTGACAACTGGTCTCTAAAAATAGCTGGGTGTTATGGCCAGGAACCTATAGTCCCAGCTACCAGGGAGGCCAAGGCAAGAGGATCACTTGAGCTCAGGAGTTTGAGGTTGCTGTGAGCTGTGATGCGACAGCACTCTACCGAGGGCAACAAAGTGAGACTGTATCTCAAATAAATAAATAAATAAATCTAATTCGAAACTTTATCTCAAATTAAAAAGACAAATACTCTTTATAATAGAGCTGAGGATTCTGGTGTAGAAGACGCTTGTATTTAGGGTTGCTAGATTTAGCAAATAATAAATTATACTTTAGCAAAGTATAGATTTAGCAAATAATACAAATACAAATATTTGCTATAGATTTAGCAAATAATAAATACACTTTTTTAGCATAAATGTGTTCCAGGCAATATCCAGGATATTCGTCTACCTTTATAAAACAATCTTATTTATAATTACAATTTAACTGTGAATCACTTGTCTTCTCTGACAGCCCTGCTCACTCTTCTCCCAGTCAGCTCTGGCTCACATTTTCTGCCTCTATCTCATTGTCCTCTCTGTTTCATCTTTCGTGGATATTCCTTTCTCTTCACTCTTGGCCACGATGATGGGAACATTTCTTTTTCTGACTTCTATGAAGTATATTGTAGACTTTTACTGATGATTTGGAAATTGACGTAGGCTAGTGTGACATCGCAGCAGAGCCCAGAGGGTAGATGAAAATAGAATATCAGCTGTTCTTGTTCTTCAAGATGGACAGCCACGCCCACTTTGAAATCCTCCATAATCATCTCTTCTCTGGTCCGTTGAATGGATTTTAATCCACATGGAAGCACACAATTGACCTAGAAGCATTGAGGTGCGCGTGAAATCCGCTGATTGTGAAAGTGGTACCCTGGGAAGACTAAGCCCACACATGTAGAGCAAGGATGGTGGTCACACTACAGTGGCTGAGATAAGGACCATGTGTATTAGAGCAGCTCTACTTGCTCATGCAAGGCACTTACCAGATGATCAGAGGCACGAAGTGACTGTCACTTTCCTCCAAAGGCTCCCCTTTGCTTCTATTAGTCAGTGCTATTTATGAGGGAGGTTAACATGTTTAAATACTGTATGCGATTCTGATAGACTTAAAAAACAAATAATTTAATGGTAATAATAAATACTGGAGTACGTATGGGGCTTTAAATTTGTGGTTTGTTGATGCTATGATGAAAAACATTGCTAACAAAGACTATTTCAGCCATGTATTATAAACATATTCTATTTTTACTGTAAATCTTTACAACATGAACAGCAATTATGTAATTTGATGGCGTATATTGTATTCATGACCACTCTTGTCACTAGTTAGGAGAACATTAGGAATATATTTTCTGGACCCACCCATTGTACAAATGCCTTTGAATAATTTTCCTATGAAGAAAGCTAAATTTCCTGAAATTATGTTGTATACCATAAATATATACAATTTTTATGTGTCAATTAAAAAAATTATTTTTAAAAAGAAAGTTAAATTTCAGAACACTTGACGTTCCTGATTCCTTTCTCTATTATTCTTGCTTTTTTGTTAATCAGGCCCAGGTCAGGTTCAAACCCACTGCCCCTGGTGTGCAGGACTAGCACGCTAACCACTGAACTATAGCACCTGGATGTTCCTGATTCCTTTCAACACAATTTAGTCTCAATACTTCCAATGAAGCGTCTTTCCTCTCTCTTCTTTCATGTTCACATCTATAATCACTAAAGATCATGCTGGGGAGAGAAGAGGGAGAGAAAGTTGTTGGCAGAATCCTTCTAAGAGAGAGGGATCCTTTTAAATAACATCTTGATTGGCATTTGGTTGTAGTAAAACCTTTCTTAAAGGAGGTTTGGGATGAGCCAGGAGTGAATGTAGAGAAATATTAATAAGTTGCTTTACAGGCAGTCCTTGTGGCTCAGTTAGTAGAGCGCTGGCCCCATATACCAGGGCAGCAGGTTCAAACCCAGCCCTGGCCAAACTGCAACAAAAAATAGCCGGGCATTGTAGTGGACGCCTGTGGTCCCTGCTACTTGGGAGGCTGAGGCAGAAGGATCTCCTGAACCCAAGAGCTCGTGGTGGTTGTGAGCTGTGACGCCATAGCACTCTGCCGATTGTGACAAGGTGAGACTCGGTCTCTCTAAAAAAAAAGTTGTTTTTGTGAAAGAGGGAGAGGGGGTCTGAGAACAGGGTATAAACTGATGGTGGAGATAAAAGAAGTAGAGAGAGAAGGCAGGTGTCCAATATTAAAGCAGCTCCAATGCTTCTGAGTTTAATTGTACAATCCCATGTGGGTATGGATTTACTTTTTTTTTTTTTGGACACAGAGTCTTACTCTCTTTCCTGGGCTGGAGTGCAGTGCCATCATTATATCTCCCTATCACCTCAAACTCCTAGGTTTAAGAGATCCCCCTGCCTCAGCCTCCAAAATAGCTGGTACTATAGGCACACGCCGCACACGCCATCACACCCAGCTAATTTTTTCTATTTGGTGTAGAGATAGCATCTTGCTCTGTTGCCTAGGTTAGTTTTGAACTCTCAGGCTTAAGTGATCCTTCGAGCTTGGTCTCCCAAAGTGCTGGGATTATAGGTGTAAGCTACCACTACACCCAGCCTGGATTTACATTCTTAATTGACATGGGCAAATGTCTTATAAAGTAGGGTGGAGTTTTTCAAGGTTGTTGGCAATAAAAATCATAGATTTTATTGAAAGCTGACAGTGATCCTTGATGAGGGCCCTGTGGTGGGTTGCATTATGGGAAAGAGTTCTTAGGTACCCTCTGCTTCTGCCCCCATGCTGTGGCCTTACTGTGGCTTAAATGTATTTCCTTATGCTCTGGCTTTGAACTCAACTTTGTGATTTTTCTTGCATGTGTGCAGAAGTGGTAATGTGCCAATTACCACTTGAGGCCTTGTGCATTTCTACAGACCCCTTGGTGCCTCTGCCAACACCATGACAGGAGTGTGCCTGGGCTAGCCTGCTGGTCTGAGGAGCACGAGGGACACGTGGAGCAGACCCACCTCCATGCCCAGGATAGACCAGCCACCCTGCAGGTGCATTAACAGTAGTAAGTGAGAGCTGCATTAAGTCACTAAATTTGTATCATTTTGTGACATTAACTGACGAGACCAGCAGATTCTTGTTTTTAAAATAAATGTTATAAAGACTAAATGATTTTCAACTTGCCCATTAATTCTGATGAATGTTACTAGTTTCCTGATGCATTGTTCTGAAAGGAATCTAAAATTGAATCTAGGTTTAGTACAGAATGATGTGGTTGCTTCCTAATGTCTGTCACAGCACCAGGAAGTGGGAGAGGAAGGATGTATGCTTTAGTTTTCTATCCTACTGAGATTCAAGCTAGGTGTGACTGGGTATTAATGACTGGTAGAGTCAGTGGACCACCAGGAGCTTCCTGAAGTTGCAGCTTGTCATTGAACCACACTTAGCTCTTTCCATTTTGTATTTTTTCCCAAAATATGTGGTTTGGTTAGCCTAGTGTCTAGATGTGGTGTGCCAGATTCATTCGGCTTTCTCCACATCCAATCTAATGTCCTTTTAGCACGTCTTCCTGTATAGCAAAGGCTAGAAAGCTAAAAAACGTTGTTCTGAGACTCCCTTAGGGCTAAGGTTCTGGTTGTAATGGAAGTTTTGCCGATCGGATGCACTCGAGTCCCTCAGACACGAGAAGCATTTGGCCGACAGGGATGTGATAGAGCATCTGTGTTCTTCAGGTGGCAGCTTCCTCCTTTGGTGATTCCCTCTCTTTGAAGGGGCAGCGTGTTTCTGGGGTTGCAAGTTATTCCTGAAGGCTCTTCAGCCTTGTGAGATTTAGGATTTCATAAGACATACATCCTAATACTTGAAACAGATAACTTTGGGTTTAAACTAGCTAGAGTCTGTCCTATTGTGTACAGTGAACTTCTACCTGATAAAAAAGGGTCTTAGGAAATATTATAGTAGAAAGAGCACTGGACTTGGAGTCAAAAGATCTTAGTCCAAATTACAACTCTGTCACTCATTTGTAGGATTTTGGGCAAGCCACTTAACTCTCCATCTATAAAATAAGATGAATCCTACTGTATAAAATTTCTTTGAAAAATAAATTAGAAATTGATAAACAAATTCTTTGTAAGCTGGGCACAGTGGCTCACACCTGTAATCCTAGGATTCTGGAAGGCAGATTGCTTAAGGTCAGGAATGTGAGACCAGTTTGAATTAAGACTGGGACCCTGTCTATACTAAAAATGAAAAACTTAGGCAAGAGGATCACTTGAGCTCAAGAGTTTAAAGTTGCTGTGAACTATGATTCTGTGAGACTCTGTCCTCCCTGCCAAAATTCTTTGTAAACTGTCAACTAATCTGAAAATGTATGTGTATATATATATATATTATTATTATTATTTTTTTCTTCTCTTTCTCTTTTTTTGACATAGAGCAAAGTATTTGATTCTCATTTCTGGAAAAAATCAGGAGTAGCGTACTTTACTATGAGTCCCATGGATTTGTGACTGAAAGAAGCCACTTAATTGGGTGTGGTGTTGGAGTGCACAGGTCCTGATGGGGTAAGAAGTGGGTTTGTAGATGGAGGAAACTCTGATTCTGGGAGTGAATGACTTTATGTAGGTTGAGGGGAAAAAGAAATCCAATCCTCATTGCCCAGTTATGTTTACCATTTAATGAATGGGAGAAATTTCCTCCCCTTAAAAATAATCAATAATAAAATGAAATATTGAAGATGCAACAAATTAGATTTCAGGCATAGAGGAAATCATCAATAGCCACAGAGTGATGGCAGGTGGAGTTGAACGTGACCTCAGAAGTAGTTTAACCAAGTATCCCACTTAATCAGGAAGTATCTTTTTATATCCTCCATAGGAGGGCTGATCTCTCACTAAACATTCTGGCAAAGGTGTGGGGGATGTGTGTGTATGGGGGAGGGGTGTCACTACCTTTTAATTCTTAGAATTCCAAGTGTAATTCTAAAGTTAGAAAATTCCAACTCAGCTCAACATCTTTGAAAGTGTGCTCCAATGTCAGAAGAGATAGTTTGTAGAGGAAGGTCAAAAACATTACAGAAATATTTTATAAAATTTCTCCCTCCTGGAGAGTTATCATACAAATGAGCATAATAAGAGCTCTGCAAAAACGGGGAGGGGTAATTTTTTTATTTTATGTAACCCAGAAGTTTCCAAACATTTTGTCCTGGAAAATTTTTTCCTTCCTCACTGAAGTGTTCTAAGGACGTTTGGGAAAATGCTGCAATAATTGTAAAGCTATTTATAACGAGTGGAATTTTTGTTTTTGTTTCTTCACTCACACTTACACTAATAAGTGTTAATTATAAGCTGGAGCCACAGAGAAAAATGACTAATCTCCTTTTCACATAACATTTGATGTATGGACTGGAGGTGGGGGAGAGGAGAGCAGGTTGGGGAAGGAAGAGTCATGGGGGATAGAAGGAAAAGAGAGTCAGCCCACCAATTTATCTTTCTCACAGGCTTTAGACACCACATCCTGCAGCCTTGATGATTTATTCCTTCTTCCCTCTGCTCATACAGTGATCTTTCTAATCTGACCATGCTTCTCTCCTGGAAACCTCAGTGCTCTCCATATCATGGAATGGATGAATTCTAGTTTCCTTGGCACAACATAAAAGGTGCTGCAGGATCTGGTCCTTGCTTTTTGCTTTTTTTTGGGGAGGGGGGGAGTGTCAAAATTGTCTTGCCCCATTTTACTTGTACTTGCACTACAGTGAAAGTGAATTGTTTGCAGTTCTTTGACCCACAATGCCTTTTTGAACCTTCCAGGCTTTGCAGAGCCTGGTCCCTGTGCCTGGAAGAATATCCTCTTGTTCCTCATCCCCACCGCACTCAGTGGTCTTGATGTAACCATCATCCATGCTCAAAATCAAGGTCACTGTTATCTGTGAAGTCTTATCCAAAATTTCCCCCTTATCCCCAGACCCCCAGGAGAATTAACCACTACTCTGTGCTACCCTTGAATCTCATATATAATTTTATTTTTTGTCTTATTATTCTATGTCCATTTGTCTGTTCTTTGACCATGGGTTTCTGAAGATAGGGACTCTGTTAGTTTCGTAGGGGTGCTGTAGCGAAGTGATGCAAACTGTGTGTCTTGAAAGCAATAGAAATTTATTGTCTTGTAGTTCTGACAACTATCAGTCTGAAATCAAGGTGTTGGCAGGGTCATGGTCCCTGGGGATTCCCTGCAGGGGAATGCTTCTGTGCCCCTTCCAGGCTCCTGGTGGTGGCTCTCAATCTTCCTCGATTTGCATCGGCATCACTGCATCTTTTGCCTCTCTCACCAGGTGGCATCCTTCCTGTGTGTCGCTCTCATCCTCTGATAAGGCCGTCAGTCTTTTCAGCTTAGGAGTCAGTCCTACCCCAGTCTGACCTCATCTCAACCAATTATATCTGCAACCCCCACAGCTCCAAGGAAGGTTACACTCTGAGATGCTGAGGATTAGGACTTCAACATACCTTTTGGGAAGACACAATTCACCCTGTCACATGGACTATATCTTATTTATCTTTTCTGCAGAGTAGATGCTTAATAAATGTCTGCTCAGTGGAGACCCATGTCCAAAGTTTAACATTTTAATTGTCTGGTTACCTGTACTTTTACTCCCTCTCATTTAAAATATTGTTGTAAACATATTTGTGCATCTATTGTTCTTTACTTCTGCTGAATCAGGAGTAACTGAAATGCAAGTTCTTAGATGGGGGTTAGGCACTGACTCAGGCCAACCAAAGAGATGACTACGAAAGTACAGCCAGGTGGGCAGTTGATTCTTTCACGATTCGTTACCCATCCCTCAATGTGCCTATTGCCTACCAGGTACTGAGTTAGCTACTGGCGAGGCAACAGCGAATAATGGTACCATGGCCTTTGCCCCATGGAGTTTATAATCTGAGAACTGCAAGCACTCTGTAAATTTCTGGGGTTTAGATCAACTATGATCCCTACCCTCAAGGAGCTCCCAGTCTAGTTGGGGAGATTGTAATACAACGTTGAATATAACACGAAACGTAAGTGCTATGCTGGCTTTGATGAGGGGTATCTAAGACAGACAAGGTGTCAAGGGGAGTCGGGAGTCAGAGAGGCTTTCTGGAGATAGAGACAGCTCAGCTAAGAGTGAAGTGATGCATAAGATTACAAATATTAATACATAGTTAGGCAATATTCAAACATCAACAAAATACAATATCAAAGTAAATTCCACCCAATCAAACTCCAGAATAATCATTGTCAATATTTTGGCCCATATTTCTCTAATGATTTTCTACTCATATAATTTTATCAAAATAGGATTATGTTACATAGTGTTCTATGGCTTTCTTTCTGAATTAAGTAATATTTCTTGGGTCTTTTTCTCCATTAGAAGACATCATTCTGCTTTGTTAAATAACTGCCTGGTATTCCATGGTAAGGGTGCACTAAAGTGTAATTAACCATTTCTGTACTGATGAATATTAGTCTGGCTTTCAACTTTTATAATTACAAATAATGTTGTAAAAAAGACTTTTATTTTTTTATTTTATTTTTTTTTTCATGGAAGGGTGTTTTATTATTGGTGTCCAGTGACAAGTTTTATGGAAGGCAAAAATGACCTCAGTTTTCTCAACCATAATAACAAAGGATTTGGAAGAAATCAGAATAGCCAAGCGCCTGGTGCACACACTGCCTTTAGACAGCCATCACTGCTGAGCTGGCGTACACCAAAGATGAAGACTGTTTGTAAATGGTGTGCAAACCTTAAAAAAGACTTTTAAATGTGTATTTTTGGGGGGAGTTGTGGGCGTATGGGTAAATTCATATGAGCAAAATACAAACATTTTAAAAGGAAACACCAAGTTGCTTTTCAAAAAGATTATCAATTTTTCTTCCTATCAATAGTGTATGAGCACTGATTTCTCCAGAATACGATCAATTGTTAAAACTATTTGCCAATCAGAAGGGCAAAAAATAGTCAGATTCAAATATTTAATATAATGTTGCCTCATTAGTGAGAATGATTTTTTAAAAATGTTATTGACCATCATTATTTATCTTAAATGTCCTGTTCATATACTGTGTACGTTTTTCTACTCGAATCTTTTAAATTAATTTATAGAAGCTCCTATATATTATAGATATTAATTCTCTGCCTTTTAAACATGTCGCAAATTTTTATTTCCAGTCTATATTTTGTCTTTTAACTTTGCTTATAGTGTCTTTTGCCATATAAACTTCTAAAGTTATATAGTGAAATCTTTTCGTTAATGACTTTTGGGTTTTATATTTTGTTGTAGAAAGAGCCCTTCTCCATCTCGTAATTTAAAATATTTCTCCATATTTTCTTCTAGTCATATTTTTATACTTAAGTAGTAATTTTATTTATCTGAATAAATTCTTATGTATGATATGAAATGAGAATTTAATTATGTTTATTTATTTTCCCATTGGATTATATTTTTCCTTCTCCACTGTTTGGAAAGCTTTACTTTTTCATATATGAAATCTGCTTTTTCATGTACTTTTTCATATACTAGAATGTCTGCTTCTAGGCTCTAAATTCTGTTCCACTATGTTTTATCTACCCCCATACTATGTCACAATGTAAGTTTTAAAGTGTATTTTTATATCTGAGATGACAAATCCTCTTTCATTCATCTTTGTTAAAAATTTTTGGTTGTTTTGTGCATTCACTTTTCTTGTGCATTCTACTGATTAGAACCAGGGTTAGCTGAAAACTCAAAGCCAATAGTGGTTTAAAGTAGATAAAAATGTACTTCTCTATCATGCACATAAAACCTGTCCAGGCAGACTACGCTGGGTCCATGATTAATAGGACATTGGTATTTCCTATTCTGTAGCAGATGGAGGATCACATGCAGCTTAAAGTTATTCATGAGGACAACAAAATTCTGAAGTCCTCATTGTGGAATGGGAGGTTGGTCAGCCTGACACCCATAAAGCAGTGGGGAGAGGACAGGATGCAGGGCAGCTGGCAGGTGCATCCTTGGAGAAAAAGTTGGGAGAAGATGATAGAAAGGAAAATGGTACGAGTGTTGCAATAGAGAGATCGACAAATGTTCTGAAGAATATGAGGGGTGGGGATTAAATGACAAGGTAATGAGAAAAGTTTGAGTGTGTGAGTAGGTGTCAAGGAGACTCAGCGGAGTATGAGTGCTCTTAGAGTGTGAGAACTCAGCTGACTGGAGGGTGCCTGGGAATGAGTCCTGGATTATCTATCCTATCCTATCCTATCCTATCCTATCCTATCCTATCCTATCCTATCCTATCCTATCCTATCCTATCCTATCCTATCATGTCCTGTCCTATCTTTAAATAGGCACATCTATGCTAGAGCTTCTATACCACATCTATACTGGACTAGACTAGATGAGGGGTTTGGCATGGGCAGCTGAGATTGAAAGGGTAGTGTAGGCTTCATATCAGCAAAGAACAGCCTTTATCAATAAGAAGTTTATTAGTATTTCTTGAAGAGAACTTTCGAAGACAGAAGGAAGGATTATCTGGTCATTGCAATACGCCATTTCTAATGAGATCCTGGGTGCCGGAGGCGGCTGGGAGATTAGAGTGGGTTGTAGAAAGTAACTATTTGCCACTGTTCTCCCCACTTATTTGGGACTGGCTTGATGGAATCTTACTTGGACAGAGATAGGCATGGGAGGGAAAATTTAGTACCCTTTCAGGTCAAAATTCATTCTTGAGGTTGGACTGAAGAGGGATAAATTTTGTGACCATGGGTACTAAGTCATACTGGAAGAGGCCTCTCTCCAAGTTGACATCAGTCTTAGTTTATATGACAGTTGGGATTAAAAGAAGAGAAAAAAAGGAAGGAGCAGAAGGAGGAAGAGGAGAAGGAGAAGTGGAAGAGGGAAGAGGAGCAGGAAGAACGGGAGGAGAAAGTTCAGTGTTAGGGTACCTTT
Organism: Loris lydekkerianus; assembly: GCA_963574355.1. Taxonomy (NCBI): domain Eukaryota; kingdom Metazoa; phylum Chordata; class Mammalia; order Primates; family Lorisidae; genus Loris; species Loris lydekkerianus. The sequence continues at coordinate 2,241 of CAUYPK010049265.1, read as the reverse complement.
TTCTTCTTCCTTGCTCTATTTCTGCCTCTGGCTGCCCACTTTAGCATGTAGTAAGCGGTCCTAGATAAATAAATAGGAAAGGATTGTCTTTACTTACCACATATTAGATTTCCACATTTTAAAGGAAATGTCTCTCACTATGAAATATTTAATCAGTAAGTCAATTAATTTTAGAGACAGGGTCCTTCTCCCTGTCTCCTAGGCTGGAATGCCGTAGTATGATCCCAGTTCACTGTAGTCTTGAACTCCTGGGCCTCTGGTGATTCTCCTCCTGCCTCAGTCCCCCAAGTAACTGGGACTATAGCCATGTGCTTGATGCCTGGTTTATTAAAACAAAAAGTTGTTTTATAGATACAGAGGTCTTGCTATGTTGCCCAGGCTGGTCTCAAACTCCTGGCCTCGAGTGATCCTTCTGGTTTGCTCTCTCAGAGTGTTGGCATTACAAACGTGAGTCATCATGTCATTCTGTCATCTTGGGTAGAAGTTTCAATAATGCCCATGTGATTAAGACTCAGCGTTCATTATTTTAATAGTTGTGTAGTAATTCAGGATCATGATTGTCTCCTACATGTTTGGTTAGTTGTATTTTACAAAATAAAGGATCACTAGAGAAGTTCATGGTCAGTGTGAGAAGAAGTAACTCCCTGGCACTTGAGAGAAGTCTTAAAGAGTTTTGCGGTTTGGGGAAACTGCTTGAAAATGATATCAATCCAATGTAAGCCTCAGAGTAGAAGTTATGTGAGCTGTTAATGAGAGAACTGAAGATCTATCACCACTACCTCTTCCTGTAATTTGTTGTGTTAAGGATCTTGTGTTCTTGATTTCATGGCATAAGAGGAGATTTGAATACTTTCCTTTTTTTTTTTTTTTAAGACAGAGTCTCTGTTGCCCTGGGTAGAGTGCCATGGAATCAATGTAGCTCACAGCAACCTCAAACTCTTGAACTCAAGTGATCCTGCTCCTTCAGCCTCCCCAGGTTGGGGACTACAGCTGGGACTACAGTCACCTGCCACAATCCAAGTAGCTTTTCTGTTTTCAGTAGAGATGGGACCTTACTTTTGCTCAAGCTGGTCTCAAATTCCTAAACTCAAACAATCCAGCCATCTTGGCCTCCCAGAGTGCTAGGGTTATAGGTGTGAACTGCCATGCCTGGCCTGAATAGTTGGTTTTTTGGGAAAAGGGAAAAGATTGGCTACAGTTTATGTCTTACATTTTCTCTGGTTTTAAGCAACATTCATATAAAGTCAAATGGAATAAATAAAGCTTTTCTTGACACCACCAGCTATTTTTAGTTTTGTGGTGTGGGATAGTTCATTTAAGACCGTGCCTAGGTTGATAGAGGATCTGAGGTCGTCTTCAGGATGTACAGCTTGAATAAACCAGATGATATATTTCTTCATGATCACCCTTCCTCTATCTTTTAAAAAGGAAAATTAGATGAAAGTGAACCTGAAGAACAGCTGTAAAGGAGAAAAACAACAGGGAAATATGATTGAAAAAAATTTTTTGAAGAGACAAAGGTAGGTTTCCCTGATGGAAGTAATGTGGACTTTGCAGTCAGATGGGTTGAGTGTCAAATCCTAGCTCTACTATCTTCACGGGTGGCCTTAGACAACGTCTCTGAGTCTCCATTCCCTCATTTGAAGAATGGGGATGATAAATATATATTTCATCAAGTTATAAGAATTAATTGTAAAAATGTTGATAAATATTGTCAACTCCTATAAAACATTGACTCCTCCTTTACAAATTAACACAAATACTTCTTTTGAGACATCTTCTGTGATTTCTCAAGGGCAGGTTAGATGCTATGACACTTATCCTCCCACCATATTTCGTACCTACTTCCAAGAAAGTGAGCCTCACTTGTGTTGTAATTGTATATTTGCTTATCTGTCTTCTCAGGTAAGTACTCTGGGAAGATGCCAGTGATTGTGTCTTATTTAGGGATGCATTCCCAGTAGTATCAGATTTGGAACATGCTTACAAATAGTTTTTTTGAATAAATGAATGAATGAGGCACTTATTAGAATTTCTGGCACTTAGTAGTTGTTCAGTGAAGATTAATTCTATATTTTTTTATTGTTAAATCATAGCTGCGTACATTAGTGCAATCAAGAGGTACAATGTGCTGGTTTCATATACAATCTGAAATATTCTCATCAAACTGTTCAATGTAGCCTTCATGGCATTTTCTTAGTTATTGTATGTAGACATTTGTATTCTGCACTTAGTAAGTTT
>CAUYPK010049264.1:0-19137 GCA_963574355.1 Loris lydekkerianus | reverse complement strand
GTCTATCTTAGTTAATGGTGAAAGGTGTGGGTCCAGTTTCAGTCTTCTGCAGGTTGCCAGCCAGTTCACCCAGCACCATTTGTTAAATAGGGAATCATTTCCCCACTGAATGTTTTTAATTGGCTTGTCAAAGATTAAATAATGGTAAGTAGCTGGATTCATCTCTTGGTTCTCTATTCTGTTCCAGATATCTACTTCTCTGTTTTTGTGCCAGTACATGCTGTTTTGATCACTATCGATTTGTAGTATAGTCTGATATCTGATAGCATGATTTCTCCTGTTTTTTTTTTTTTTGTTTCTCAGTAATGTCTTGGTGGCTATTTGAGTTTTTTTCTGATTCCATATAAAACAAAGTATTGTATTTTCAAGATCTTTAAAGTATGACAGTGTAACTTTAATAGGGATTGTGTTAAAATTATATATTTCTTTGGGTAGTATGGACATTTTAACAATGTTGATTCTTCCCAGCTGTGAGCATGGTATGTTTTTCCATTTGTTAACATTTTCAGCAATTTCTTTTCTTAGAGTTTCATAGTTCTCTTCATAGAGATCTTTCATGTCCTTTGTTAGATAAACTCCCAAATATTTCATTTTCTTTGGCAATACTGTGAATGGGAAAGAGTGCTTAACTGTTTTTTCAACTTGAGTATTGTTGGTATATATAAAGGCAACCGATTTATGAATGTTGATCTTGTAGCCTGAGATGCTACTGTACTCCTGGATCACTTCTAGGAGGTTTGTAGTAGAATCCCTAGTGTTTTCCAGATATACGATAATATCATCTGAGAATAGCGAAAGTTGGATCTCTTCTGACCCTACATGGATACCCTTGATCACCTTTTCTTCCCTGATTGTGGTGCCTAAACCTTCCATTACAATGTTAAAGAGCAATGGAGACAATTGGAAGCATTGTCTGTTTCCTGATCTGAGTGGAAATGATTTCAATTTAACTCCATTCAATATGATATTGGCTGTGGGTTTGCTATAGATAACCTCTATCAGTTTAAGAAATGTCTCTTTTATACCAATTTTCTTAAGTGTTCTGATCATGAAGGGATGCTAGATATTATCGAAAGCTTTTTCTGCAATGATTGAGAGAATCATATGGTCTTTGTTTTTTAATCTGTTTATGTGCTGAATTATATTTATAGATTTGCGTATATTGAACCAGTCTTGAGACCCTGGAATAAAACCTACTTGGTCGTGATGTATAATTTGTTTGATGTGTTGCTGGATTCTGTTTGTTAGGATCTTGTTGAGTATTTTTGCATCTATATTCATTAGTGATATTGGTCTATAATTTTCTTTTCTTGTTGGGTCTCTTCCTGGTTTGGGGATCAGGGTGATGTTTGCTTCATAGAACGTGTTGGGTAGTCTTCTTTCTTTTTCTACCTTTTAGAACAAGTTGAATAATATAGGTACTAATTCCTCTTTAAAGGTTTGGTAGAATTCTGATGTGAAACCACCTGGTCCCGGGCTTTTTTTTGTAGGGAGGTTTTGTATGGTTGATGCTATTTCAGAACTTGATATAGGCCTGTTCAACATTTCCACTTGATTATGGCTAAGTCTTGGAAGGTGACGTGCTTCCAAGTATTGGTCAATTTCCTTCAGATTTTTATTTTTCTGAGAATAAAGTTTCTTGTAATATTCATTAAGAATTTTTTAATTTCTGAGGAGTCTGTTGGTATTTCGTCTTTGTCATTTCTGATTGAAGAGATGAGAGATTTTACTTCTTTTTTCCTGGTTAGGTTGGCCAAAGGTTTATTTATTTTATTTACCTTTTCAAAAAACAAACTTTTTAATTTATTAATCTGTTGTATAATTCTTTTGTTTTCAATTTAAGTTAATTCTGCTCTAATTTTCTTTTCTCCCACTGTGGTTTGTGATTGGAATGTTCTTCCTTTTCCAGTTGCTTAAGATGTTTCATTAAGTTGTTAACTTTCTCTCTTTCCGTTCTCTTGAGGAAGGCTTGCCCTGCTATAAATTTCTCTCTTAGGACTGCCTTTGTGGTATCCCAGAGGTTCTGATCATTCATGTCTTCACTGTCATTTTGTTCCAAAAATTTGGCAATTTCCTTCTTAATCTCATGTCTGACCCAGCTATCCTTCAGCATAAGGTTATTTATCTTCCAGGTTTTTGTATGAGTATGCAGATTTCTGTTGTTACTCAGCTCAACTTTTATTCCATGGTGGTCCAAGAAGATGCAAGGAATAATTTCTATTCCTTTTAATTTACTGAGGTTAGACTTGTGACCTAAGATGTGATTGAATTTGGAGTAAGTTCTGTGGGCCGATGAGAAGTATGTGTATTCAGTTTTGTTGGGATGAAATGTTCTATATTTTTCTGCTAAATCCAAATGTTGGATGGTTAAGTTTAAATCTAAAATTTCTTTGTTCGGCTTCTTGTTAGAGGATTGATCCAACACTGCCAAAGGAGTATTGAAATCTCTGACTATTATAGAGCTGGAGGAAATCAAGTTGCTCATGTCTGTTAGAGTTTCTCTTCTACATTGAGGTGCATTCTGGTTGGGTGCATAGATATTAATAATTGAAATCTCATTGTATTGAGTATTACCCTTAACAAATATGAAGTGACCATTCTTGTCCTTTCTTACTTTTGTTGGTTTAAAGCCTATTGTATCTGCAAATAAAATTGCAACACCTGCTTTTTTCTGGTTACCATTTGCCTGAAATATGATGGCCATACTTTCACCCTGTGTCTATATTTGTCTTTCAAGGTAAGATGTGACTCTTTTATGCGTAAAATATCTGGCCTGAGTTTTTGTATCAAGTCAGTTAATCTATGTCTCTTTAGAGGACAGTTTAAGCTGTTCACATTAATGGAGAATATTGATAAGTCTGGTAATATTTTGGGTATCGAGTTTTTCAAAAGTCCAGTGGACATTTTTTATCCTTTTGCCAGTGTGGAAGTTGAAGTTTGATCTGAAGTTTCTGAATGAGTTTACTTTTGTGGTAGAGAATGTGTTGGTCATTATGGAGGATAGGTCTGAGTATATCCTGAAGAGCTGGTTTGGTTATGGCAAACTTCTTCAACATATGAATGTCATTAAAGTATGTAATTTCTCCATCATAAATGAAACTCTGTTTAGCTGAATACAGGATCTGGGGTTGAAAGTTATTTTGCTTTAGGAGGGTAAAAGTCGATGACCACCCTCTTCTGGCTTGAAAAATTTCAGCAGATAGCTCTTCAGTCATTCTAATACTTTTCCCTTTGTAGGTAATGGTTTTCTTCCATGTGGCTGCTTTGAGAATTTTCTTCTTCATATTAACTTTAGTGAAGTTAATTATGATATGCCAGGGTGATGTCTTATTGGGGTTGAGTCGTGCTGGGGTTCTGAAGCTATCTGCTATCTGAATTTCAGAATCTCTAGGCGTGTCTAGAAAATTCTCTTTCATAATTTCATGGAGTAGAGCCTCTGTGCCTAGCGAGGCCACTTCATCAGTTTCAGGGATTCCAATGAGTCGGATATTAGCCTTCTTCGAATTATCCCAGAGCTCTCTGAGAGAATGATCTGTTTTTGCTCTCCATTTCTCTTCCTCTTTGAGAGTTTGGGAATGTTCAAAGCCTTTGTCTTCAATGTCAGAAATCCTTTCTTCTGTTTGTTCCACTCTGTTACTGAGGGATTCTACTGTATTTTTCACATTTTTGAGGACTACAAATTATTGCTTCACTGTGTCTATGTCTTTGGTGGTTTTGTCTCTAGATTCATTAAATTCTTGAGACAACTTTTGAATTTCTCCTTGAATTCCTAATTTCGACTTTTGAATTGCTGCTCGAAGTTATAATTCCAAATTTTCCTCCACTTTATTAATCTTGTTTGCAATCAAAATTCTGAATTTGATTTCTGACATCTTAGCCACTTGTTTATGTATGGAATCTTCAATTACATCTGCCATATCTTTCCTTGTGTGTGTGGGGGGTTGATATATTCTGTTTTTTCATGTTACCAGAGTTTTTCCGCTGGTTCTGCCCCATGATTGTTTTACTCCCTTTGATGTTTCCCCTGGAGCTTGGCGAGGATCTGTACAGTGCTGCGGCCTGAGAAACTGGGGCCCTGTTTGTTGTGTTGGGGCTAAGTGGTTCTGTCTTGTTTTCAGCTGGTTTCTGTTCGACTCTAGTGAAACAGTTACTCTGGGTTGAAGTCTCAGGTGTGGCGAAATACCAGCAATTAAGTCACTCCAACCACGACAGGCAACAATTGGACAAGGAAAATCAAACCTTCCTACCACCACACACCCAGAGCACCACCTGAATAGTGCTCAGGGGATTGGCTCAGTTCAAAAGGTCCAAATCAATTGTCTCAGTCAGCACCTGTCTCAGGTGGGAGAGTTTAATAGGTCTCTGGGAACTTGAATCCTGGGGTCTCGTGACTACTCTGATATGGCTTGCTCCAGTGCTGCGTGGAGTCAGGAGAAGCCACCCAGAAAATAGATCAGTCTGGGAAGATCGATGCCTCCTTTCCCACCTTGCACCTCTGTCACACCCAGTCACTGATAGCCCTGCAGTTGGCTAACCCAGTTGCTTGTAGTGAACAGATACTCCAGGAGGTTGCACCTGCCTGAATCACAAGGAAATCTGCCAGTCCTCTGCGCTCTGCCTCTATCTAGCAGGAGGAGGTAAGGCCTGACAGCCTCGGGTGCTTGATAAAGGTTGCAGGGTATTCAGTCAGGTCAAGCCCCACCCCTGACTGATGTTACTGACAGAACAAAACAGAACAACTTTTCCTGATTTTGTTTCTGTTCTTGCTAAGTCCCCCTTCAGAAGGAAAGCTGTTTTGAGTTCCAATGCCCTGTCTTTGCTCCTGCATGTTTGTGTTCATTTACCTGTCAGTTCTATCCTGCTGCCTTCCTTTGTCTATAGGCTGACAATCCCCTGAGGGCCAGGTGTGTCTTAGGCTCAGTAAAGTGGTCCTCTGGATTAGCTCTGCCCTGGGAAGTTCCTGGGTTTGTGAGTCGGTACTGCCTCAGGCAAATCCTTTACTCTGGGGTGGTGGTTGCCGGCCTCCTCTGGTTGCCCATGGAGCCAGGCGATGTGGCTTCAGAATATTCGGGAGTGAGCTGTATTGCTGCTAAAAGATGGCTACTTCTCTGAGCCTCTGGAAGTGCTATTCTGGTGTGGTTCCCTCTCAGCCACCCATTTTCTCCTCGCTCCCGCGCCCCAGAGTCAGCACTGACCAGTTGCAGTTTAAGCACTGTCCAAACCCCTCGAGAAATCACCCAAGAATCTGGACTCCTGGGGGACAGGCTTCCATACGTCAGAGTGAGAGTGGAGGGGAGTGCTGGGAGCTCAGATTTGCAGGTAGATAATATATACAGTTTTACACAGTTTTATGCCTGGCCATATTGCTGCTAAAAGATGGCTGCTGTTCCGTGCCTCAGGGAACTGCTGCTATGGTTTGGTTCCCTCTGAACCGACCATCCTCTCCTGGCTCCCGTACCCCAGAGTCAATGCTGACCAGGTGCAGTTTAGGCACTGTCCACATCCCTCAAGGAATCACCCAAGAATATGAACTCCTTGGGGACAGTCCTCAAGACCTCAGAGTGAGATTGGAGGGGAGTGCTAGGAGCTCAGAGTTGCAGGTAGAGAATATATACGGTTTTACACAGTTTTATGCCTGGCCATATTGCTGCTAAAAGACAGCTGCTGGTCCATGCCTCAGGGTTGAAGTCTCAAGTGTGGCGAGGTTCCCTCTCATCCAACGGTCCTCTTCTCACTCCCATGCCCCAGAGTCAGCACTGACCAGCTGCAGTTTAGGCACAGTCCACACCCCTTGAGGAATCACCCAAGAATCTGAACTCCTGGGGACAGGCCTCCAGACCTCAGAGTGAGTGTGGAGGGGAGTTCTGGGAGCTCAGAGTTGCAGGAAGAGAATATATACAGTTTTATGCCTTGCAGGAGAATGCCAAGGCTCTGTAGTAGGGGAGGTAGGTTTAGTTTTTAGAGGGTCTCTCCCGTGGAGTGGAGTGGGAGGACCTTTGAACTCTGCCCGTTTTTTTGTGGGGCACTCCAAGTCATTCTCATGGGGGAGGGGACTCCCGTCCGCTTGGTGATGGATTTTGTACCTTTTGTTTGTATCCTTGTGGTCATAGCTCACCTCAGCGAGGTTGATGTGCGTTCTTCAACCTTCTCTCTTGGTTCAGCTCAAATCCACCAGGTTACTTGCTAAATTTTTGTCCTTTAACTCTCCTTCTGAACGGGAGCCTCTGTGGAAAGCTGGCTTCAGTCAGCCATCTTGTCTCCGCCCCTATAACTTAACTTTAAAACATATTCAAAATGTATATTAGGTTTTCTATATTTTCATAAATAAGGCAATTTTTTCATAATCAAAGATAAAATGGATGAGAATGTGAATGAATGTTCTGTAGGTAGTTGAATTTAATTCCTATGGGATATCAAACAAGTTCAAAAGTAAAGATCAGGAGTGGTGACTGTGGCTCAGTGAGTAAAGCACCGGCCTTATATACCGAGGGTGTTGTGTTCGAACCTAGTCCCAGCCAAAACTGCAACAAAAAATAGCCAGGTGTTATGGTGAGTGCCTATAGTCCCAACTACTCAGGAGACTGAAGCAAGAGAATCACCTAAGCCCAAGAGCTGGAGGTTGCTGTGAGCTGTAATGCCACATCACTCTACCAATGCCGATAAAGTAAGACTCTGTCTCAAAAAAACAACAAAAAAAGAAACTAAAGATCAGTGAAACAATTAAAAATCTAATACATTTATTCTAAGAGTGAATTAGGTGTTATTAGATAACTGAAATGAGAGCCATTGCAGTTAAACACAGGATCAATTTTGAATTTTCCAACAACAATGGCAAAACTAAAACCAGGCCAGCTTGTGCTTATCTGGTTGTCATTTTCTTTATCAAGTTAAAAACACAAAAACAAAGAACCTCCAAGAACATAAATTAACTTGGCACATATTTCAACATGTTTTTATATTTTAAGATAATTAAAAATCACTTCATAATTTTGATTGGTCATACTCTTTGGGAATATCAAGATTTTACTCTAGATGAATGAGTGGTAATATACGCACTCATCTGTTAATAAATCCTGAAGAACATCCTATTCTCACTGACATCAGAGCCTACTTACGACATTCTTCCCTGTTGAGTGTATCAATCTGAGAGTTTGATTAAGATTATGACCATTATTTGGAATCTTAGTTCTTTTTCCCAAACTATCCCAGTGACAGCCTTAATATGTTTCTTAATAGAAGCTCAATGCCTGGGATTATGTCCAGGTTTTTGACAGCTGTATATATCATGTAAAGGTTGAAAGGTAGGAGACAGCTTCCAGAAATAATGAACACCTAGATATCCGATAGTCATCTTAAAACAATTTAGTTAGAGAGAGTTGGGAGGCAGCCAGGAACTGAAATTGAAGATGCAAAAATTAATGGAATAAGATAAGGGCTGTAAATCACAAAAATTTGCATGCCATTGCTCTTATGTAGCAAAGAGATTGAATAATGATTGACATGATATAGGTATTAATTTGGGTAGATAGAGATATGGAGGTAATAGGATATTATTATCAGACTAAATGTATAGAATGGATGTATTAAAATACATTTAAAATGAGGAAAGAGAAAAAGTATGCTATATTAATGAAATATCTTTAGTTTAAACATTTTATGTGGATAATCATCACTATATTCAAGAGACTAAATTTAAGAAACACCAGAGTATAAAAAATAATGAAGAATTGATTTCTAAAAGAAATATCAAAAGATGCTAGATACAGACCTCCTCAGATTGGCCGGAGATATTTGCATATGTTTATTAAATATATTTTCATAGTTGTGATGTCATTTTTATGATTTCTGATACATTTACTAATTATTATAGGAATTTTTATTGTTCTTTATAAAGCCACATGCATCTGAGAAAATGCAAAGCATTTGTTCAAATTATTTAAATCTCACATTTTATACATATTTTTAAAAATTTAAATTTTTCCAGTTGTCAAATTAATAGGAATATAAATTTATATTTTGGGCCCCATTTGTTGATTGCATACGTTATTTTTTTGTGTGCCACCCATTCTCAGTATTAAGCAGGATGAATCTATATATAATTTTCTCTTGCTAAGAAAAATATAGGGGAGGTTGAATAAATGGGAGACAAATGCAATATATATTGTTCACTTCTCTAATAGTGCTTATTGTTTCTTTCTTCTTCAAATGATGAACCCATGACCCTTGATAAATGACTGGAAAGGTTGTTTTCGTTGCCTGTCCTTCCAAAGCTCACAGGAAAGTTTGCTTACTGGATAGCACTCTCACGGAGTCAAAGGATGAGTCCGGAACTTTCCGTAGTACTGATGTATTTGCTTTTAAGTTGTAGCAACAGTTTCGGACAAAAGCTTTTACTATACTGAGGTGGGAAGAATGCAGGTAGAATGATGATCATGTCACAAACTCTATCTGTTCTTCTAGATATGTGTATGTGAGTGTGTAAACACTTTTCCTTATTTTAGTACAAAAGACATGATTTCTGCATACTAGAACTAAAGTAAAAGGAAGGTAAAAGTTGAGCTGTGAATGTGCAATGCTATAATGCTTGTGCATTCTAACACTATGCACATAGAGCACGTTATGGGGCAAAGGACAATAAAGAATTTAAACAGACATAGGAAGAACAACTTAATACTCTAACTACCTTAAAAAGGGCATATACTACACAGGTAGTATGCAAAGGGAACTCTCACAAAAGCAGTGAGGTTAAAATGAAGAGGGGATCCTTTTTATCAGGACTGTTTGACTACAAAAGGGTACATCAGTTATATCTAAAACAAGAACCTCCTAGCCAAAATAAATGGCTATTGCCTCCTTGAAGTAGAACTGCCACAGCAATAGCCCCCCATGTTTAGCTGCCACTAGTCCTAAAGGAAAACCCTGAAAGAAAATATTGGCTCAGAGGGAAGAAAGGCAGAATGAACTCTGGGGGATAGATACACTGTGCTTGGATTTTAGCTTAAGGATCTTACTGAGAAAGCCTGATGCTGGCCTCTACAAGCACAGTTTCATTCTAATGTTTTGATCAGGTGTGGAAATCCAGACCAAGTGATTTTTCCAGACATTAAGGGAAAGATAACAGTGCAGAAAACAAAGGAGGCAAACCAGCTCCTCCCTCTGTTCCTCCCTTAGGTACATCTGTGAAAGTCTTACCAACTTGTTAAATCTTTTTCCTTGTTTTAGTGGGAATAGAGAAGAAGGTGTATTATTATTCTCTTGTAATAGGAGTACAGAGAGGTGATTTTTTTTTTTTTTCCTTCTGGCTGATTCTCACTAGTTAAACTATGAACTAATTCTAACTTTATTCCCATTAAACTATACTATTCCTGTCCACTGAGTATTTGACTACAAGAAACATTAAAATTCTACAGTGTAGTAGAACTATAAAGAGAAGTAAATGTCATTAACAAAGAGTGGTTGATAGTCACTTGGCAATTCTGTGACACTTTTCTTTCATAGGTAAAAATCCCAAGGTATTTTATAGTGTTTTCTTTAAAAGAAGTTTTTCTTCATTTCCTTTCCGTTTGCTAGAACAATAAGTTGTACAATAATTTGACTTTTCTTTTATGTTCTTTACCCTAACAATGGAGAGAAAGCAAAAAAAAAAAAAAAAAAAAAAAGGAAAAGATCCATCTGGTGTGAATGGACAAATGAGCCCTGAAGGAAAGAAAAAAAGACAAACACAATTTTGGCTGGTGCCTGTAGCTCAGTGAGTAGGGCACTGGCCATATACACCAGGGCCAGAGGGTTCAAACCCAGCCCATGCCTACTAAACAACAAAGACAAGTGCAACAAAAAAATAGCTGGGCACTGTGGCAGGTGCCTGTAGTCCCAGCTACTGGGAGGCTGAGGCAAGAGAATTGCGTAATCCCAAGAGTGTGAGGTTGCTGTGAGCTGTGATACTACAGCACTCTACCAAGTGAGACTCCGTCTAAAAAAAAAAAAAAAAAGATAATTCAGGATTTCCTTTTTATAATGTGAGTTTTGGTTTTGTTTTTTTTCTGGATGCAAAATATATATTCCTGCTTTTAGGAAAGAATGTTCCTAAGTATGAAAAGTGGAGTTTTATTGCATTTGCTTCTCGTCAAACTCTTATCCAGAAATCTCCAGTGGACAAATTATGTATTTTAAATGTCCATAGAATATCTTTCATATTCTTAAACAAAAGAAAAATGCCATAATTTTATGAAGTATGCTTATCTTATTTTGACTTGAGAATTTACAGGGAACAATTCAAACTTATGCATTAACAAGTTATATAATATTTTGCTTTGAGGAGAGAAAAATATTGATAGGAGAAAAGCTTACTAATTTATTTAATACAAACTTTACTTGATATGGAAGCCTTCAGAAATGAAGATCCAAGGAAATAGGGAAAACTCTGTATAATTTATGTAAAGTCAGATATAAAAATGTGGAGTTGTGGAGATACATGACCTGGACATAGGGGATCAAGTGGCAATAACTTGGCATGGGGGAAGTGTGACAAGTCCTGTTCACATTCTTCCTGGTGTTTCTGTGTTGCCTTGTTTTCCTTTAGATACAGGGTAGGGATCCTCTGGAACAAGAGTCTTATTTTTAGGGGAATGTTAGTTAAATTGTATGGCCTACTTCAGAGAAAAAGGGGTGATAGGAAGCCTTTCTAGATTTTATGACCTGCTTCTGCTATTTTCTCAAACGCCAAGGAGCTATGTTTTGGGGCGGCATGTCCTTAACATCATTAGCTTTGTGCACAGTGCACATAACATCAATGCTGCTGGTGATGTTAACTGGATTCCCCCATTGTTTCCAGGAATAATATTTGGGAGGAAAAACATAATGCATCAGTCAATGTTAACAAAACTTACTCATGTCTTCAAATTCTTATTGCACAACATTTGCAGTATAGAATTAATGAAATGAAATTATCTCAGGAGTTGTTGCCAAAGGAAATGTTTATCCAAGTAGGTGGAGATGAGGAGTAGCATTCACATTTTAAAGGGGGAAAAATAATTTGTTAAAAGTACATTCACACATAACACTCAAGGGAACTTATTTTGAGAGAACTCTAAAGAAGGTGTTTTCACAAATAACTTAAAATTCACTGCTTCAACGTACCCTACAGTTGCTGTTTTTAAGTTATTTTGGTTTTCCTCATGTGCTTTGTTGTTATCTCCCTTTGTGTAAGAACCTGGTGTTTTTGCTTATCATGTTTCTTGTGTGATTTAATTTGTGAATGTTATGAAACATATTTTTATCTGTTACATGAAAAATACTACTCATTCCTCCAGTTTATCTACTTACTTTTGACAAAATATGGATGTAGTATATGAGGTTAACACTTACAGTGATAGCAGGAATCAATTTACTAATATACCTCAAAACATTTTATCTCTACTGATACATCCTTTACTAATTTTCATTTAAGCACATAAATGTAGGTTGTCCTTATTTTCAGCTGTTAGCATTAATATTTAAACCCAAACATACGTTCTTAATATGTTCTTCATTTCATTGTCATAATAGGCTAGATTATACTGTGGTAATAAAGCCAACATTTCAGTACTCAAAATAGCAAAGGTTAGGTCTTATTTATAGTGTGTGTTGGGGCTTGCCTGGCAGCTCTTTTCTGTGTGCTCATCATCTTCACACAGGGGCCAGGACTAAACAATTGTCAACAATCCTGGTGGACTGTAAGAAAATAAGACTGTGAAAAATTATGTAGTCATCAACATAGTAGCTGAAACTTTAAAAAAAACTGAAATATTTTTGAACTGTCCAACTTGCTGACAAAACATGCCAACATAATTTTATTTATGAATTAAAGATTTGTCTCTAATGTTAACTATTTAAAATATCTTGGGAGTGGGTATAAATGAGGGGAGAGAAAGGCAGAGAGAGAGAATCATGAACTGGATGCATATTAAATCAAAATGAGAACTTCTTGTTATCTACCACAGGATTCAGAGGGTAATCTGTCCAGAGAACACATTTGCCAGATGTGCCAAATAGATACTGTACCATTGATTGTGCTTTAGGTCCGAATTTCCCATCTTGATGAGCTGAGTTTGGATCAGTCAAACTCCTTTAGCCTAGTTGGGTAAACCAGCCCATCTCATCTCCCCCTCCTATTCACCTTATTCTTGTGCTTTTGGTTTGCCAAAGTGGGCACCTCCCATAATCAAAGACTCAGGTCCTCATGTTGTACACAGTAGGAAGTTAAAAAAAAAAAAAGAAAAGAAGGGAAACTGGATCAATAAGATCAAACAGCACCAAAACAGGGTTACCAAAATAGAGAAAAGGGCAAGAAACTAAACATGCGAATGACCAAAAAGCCAGCTTGCCATTTCCATATGTCTTTCCCCAAAGCTATAACCACTAAAAAGAGGTAAAACTGTGATCTAAATTTCCCCATGATCCTTGTCAGAACCGCTCTGGACTTGGCAGTCTTGATGGAAGTTTGGATGAATGTTTAACATGCCCTGCATTTCCTGTGAGGGTAGCCTGCTAGAAGCATGGGGACATATCTGGTTTGTGTTATCTCTTAACAGAAAGGGCACAACTGGCCACCCAGGGGATCTGGAAAGTGCCAGCCCCAGGAATGCAATTAACCTAGTGTGATAGGAAGCTGGGAGAGAAAGGAGGGGACAGAGGCAAAGAGATTTCATTGGCATCACGGAAAGAATTTGTACATGAAAATCCTTTTCCTGGGGAGGGCTAATTCTTGCCTTTTCAGAATAAATCATTGGATGAGCACTTGGGTAGGTACTTAGTTTATCTATTAGTCTGGAGACAAACAGTGTACACTGTGTGGATGAAGAATACTGGATATTGCAGATTCTCCTTCCCTGCAGTTCTGTTCCAACCCCGTTGACCTCTATTACAGAAAGTTATTTGTGTTGATAATCTATGGTCTTAAGCCTACTGACAGGCCACTCCATGTGGTGTGTTCCTGCTAAGTAACTTAATTGAGATCAGATTAGTCTGAGACAATTACCTAGATTAACATATTTATGAAACCAGCCTTGGCATTGCCTGAAACATGAAAGCAGTGAGAATGGATCCAAGAAAAAAATACCCCCCAAAACAAAAAAAAAAAACACAAGAACTCCCCCCTCTCAAAAAAAGGAGTGGTTTTCAGCAAATGTCATAATCATTTCTTCTATAATTTACACAGATACTTTCATTTTCATGTTTTAGTATTAGAATGGTTAACTGTTCAGTACATAGTGTTTTTAAATTATAACTATAATTAGTATACTTTAAGCTGTGGGTGGTGATGCAATAGAGAAACCAAATAAAGTTTTAAAAATCAAGTTTTAATAGCAACAGCAGTTCAGACAATTAAGCTAGCAATTCAGTGAACTGCATCTTTTACAAATTCCAAGCTTTGACACATCATGGGGTGACTTTATAGCCTACTGTTTTCACATCCTTGTTGATATCGTGAATTAGTCAAGCATCTGTTACCCCAATGAAATCAGATATCTATTTCGATACTTTTGTTTTCAGCATTGCAGTTGTGATCTGACTGCTTTTGTATGTTTAAATAAATGAAAATTTTTTTTTATAGTACTTTCTCATATTTAGTTTTTCTTATGTTTATTTTTTAACAATGGGTAGCTAAGAGAGATTCTTTCCAAGTTGATCTATGTGGAGGCAACATTCTCTCAATGTTTCCTTTTGCTTCCTCTCTCATTTATGCTGTGAGGAAACTATCTGAGTCAAAAATAGATTTATTCTGCAATGTAATTGAGTAAATTAGCAGGTATTCATTAACTGGTGCTTTTATCGTCTCATAAACTATTGTCTGGGTTCTGTATTATTGTATTTTCACCATAATGCATAGGTAAAAAGGGACAGGTTAGTCTAAGACATTTGGATAATCTTTAGTCAGAATACTTCTAGAATACTTTAATGAAATCAAGGCTATCAAAGATAATAGGCATGTGAAGAAAAACCAAAACAAACACAAAACCACAGTTTTAAATCCTACACTACAAACCTGTCAATAAAACTGATCTAGTCAGTATACTTTCCCCTAAGTCTTGATTTTTGAATAGTATAAGAATGAGACATAAATATTTTCAAAGTACATACATTTCTAACTTCTAAGCATTAGGGGAGAAAAGTCTTGAAATATATTCTTTTTTATATTAAACTCAAGAGCTCATTGCCAAAATGCTTTAGATTCAAAATGTTAAGCTGACAGAAGAGTGATTGGTATGAACAGAAATAGATATCTGTCTTTAAATTTTGTTCACATGTCATATGAATGTCTGGAAGACTATCACTTAATGCTAAAGCTTCTTTTCTTTTTGTTATTGTGATGCTCTTTCATCATGAGTGTGAAAAACAGCTCTCCCTCTCCACACCAAAAATAATGCTTAGAGTCATAGGAGGTTTGGCTTTCTGAAATTCTCTATCCAGAAAAAATCAACCAAACAAAACATAAAAATCATATTAAGTATGCATTGAAAATATGAATGGCAAACAACTTTAAAATAAAAGCAAATATTATGCATAGTTTATTAATTCTTATAAGAAAATAACCAAGATGTTTCAATCAATCAAAAATAACTATGTAAAATGGCTTAGAAAACAAAGAGGTAATGTTTTGCAAATTTTGCTAAGACCACAGAAAATTATAAACATAGCCAATTCTCCGTAGTTCAGTGTCTGTAGATCAGAAAAAATCAGTTCTTTTATTTCTGCCTCCAAGGATTTATTGACAGACTAGGAGGGCAAAGAATTGGGAAAAGTGACTATCAGACCAGTCAAAACATATCTTCATTCATAGACTATAAACAATCTTATAAAAATCTGTCTAGGAAGATATTATTTAGAGGAAAGAACTGAGGGCTGCCCGTGAGCACATAGTCAAATACAAATAGAGATGTTGCTTGAATCCAGGATTTCTGCACCCAGAATCTATATGTATACTTACTCACCAAGACATTGCTTGAAAAAAAAAAATTTTTTTTTTTGAAAGGAAGTAGCAAGTGAAAGCATGAGGTGGAAATTGTTAAAAAGGCTTTTCTTTTGTTTCAAATTGAGGTGTAGCCAAAACAAGACAGTGGGAGGAAAGGAAGGGAAAACATGCATTGTATTTAGGATTCAAAATAAATTGGCAGCTCCTTGGGGAAGTAAAAGAAGGATAAAGTAGGGGAGAATGCCAGGCTGCAATTGAGGGACCCTCGGGATTCATTAAATGTGGTTTCATCAGTCACACATGGCATACTCAAGCTCTGTATTTTATGGGGTTTGGAGGAGGAGCTCAATAATCTTTCCAGTCGTTTTTTTCTTTCTTTCAGGTTCCTTGTGTCAATTACTTGGATGGGACTTGATTTTGTATAAGGCAGACAGGAAGGGGCAAGAGCACCTTTGTGGGAAATGCATGAACAGAATTAATGTTAAATAAACCCAGTTCACATTTGATATTTCTTTTGTTTGGCCTGAGACTTTTGAGGTATTGAGACAAATTGTCGAGAAGATGTATTTAATTTTTTAATATCCATTTATTTTCTTTATGTATTCCAATCCTAAGGCATTATGCAAAAGAAATGATTGCATACAACATGTACATAGATTTGAATGGCATATATTCGTGTTCACAAAATGTTGGACACAACTAAAATATTCAAAACATAGAATTGTTGGATACATTACTCTGTTTCTACAATGTGAGTTGCTACACAGTAATTCATAAATATAATTAAGGAACATATTGATGACAATATATTGGTGAAAGAAAAGGCAATTTTCAAACATGATGTTCTGATTTTCAGTTATCTCATACCTGCTTATATAGATTGAATATTATGAAATTTCAAACATAGATATGAAAATCTAACAAACTTCTCTTATGGAGAATTATTGATTACTTCAGTACTTGAATTTTTTCTAAGCTTTTTTCAGTGCACATTGAACAATTTTGTAAGTTTTTTAAAAATGGCAGAAAGCAAAAATGTGACTTAAAAAATCTTCCCTTTACTCATGAATAGCAATATCAAACTTGACCTGTAAAACTTAATACTTACATATTTATAAGAAGCAAATAGTTTGCAATTCATTTGTCAAAATGCCATTTGCAGAATCCATTGCCTTTAGGAAATTGTAATTCCAAGTCCTGAAAGACAAAGATATTTTGTATATCACATTGGTGTCCTAATCCTTTGGTTTATGCACTTCACAAAGTCAATATTACTCATGTAAGTCATGACTAGAATAAGCATAAATATTTCACTTATAAGTCTGGATAATTATTGTTGCTGACAAAATTACTGAAGACATGTTTATCTTCCCAACATGATTCCTAGCAAACAGTAACTAACGGATTGCATGCATTTTGACTCTCTTTGATGGTTTTGCAAAATGAATATATATATCTCAACCTATTGCAGGTCAAATAGTTACAGCTATGCTGGTTAAAATAGCAATCTTTGTTAAGAATTAACCATTAGAGTGAACTTTATTTATTTGCATATAAGCTCCTCCTTTTCAGCCTGAGTTATAACAGGACAAGGTTGAAATGTCTGACTGATGGTGTATCTGGTCCTCCACCTTTTGGCTTACTTAGCACCTGAATTAGCACAGAGACTCATTTGGGTGTGTCTGCTTCTTTGTGGGTAATCTGGTTGCCTTGCAACTCCCTTACTCCCTTGTTACAGAGAACTCTTGGGGGTTTCATATTGGATTTTTCTTTACATATACCACAAAATTGTTTTTCACTGTATTCTGCTTTATAAATGCTATGTAACTTAAAAGCAACTAAAAGTGGACAAAAATAATTTATTTATTTATTTTATTTATTTATTTTTTTACTATGGAATGCTTCACGAATTTGCGTGTCATCCTTGCACAGGGGCCATGCTAATATTCTCTGTATCATTCCAATTTAGTATATGTGCTACCTCAGTGAGCACCAAAATAAATTCTTTAACAATTAAGTTAATGATATAGTATTTAAGTTTTTTGTTTAGTGATGGTTGGCCTATTTGTTTAAAGGTAAAAGAAAAACAACACACACCCAGAAATATCTGCCTATATAGGCACAGCAAAGACCAGTTCAGGTGCCTGTTAGGAACCCGGCCACATAGCAGGAAGCAAGCACCTGAGTCTGCAGCCTCCGTGTCACAGCCTGTGTCTGCAGACTCTCCCCAGTGCTGGAGTCACAGCCTGTGTCTCCAGCCTCTCCCCAGTGCTCCCCTCACTGCTGTATCTGCAGACTCTCCCCAGTGCTCACATCAGTGCTGTGTCTGCAGCCTCTCCCTAGTGCTCCCCTCACTGCTGTATCTGCAGACTCTCCCCAGTGCTCACATCACTGCTGTGTCTGCAGCCTCTCCCCAGTGCTCGCCTCACTGCTGTATCTGCAGACTCTCCCCAGTGCTCACATCACTGCTGTGTCTACAGCTTCTCCCCAGTGCTCACATCACTGCTGTGTCTGCAGCCTCTCCCCATTGTTCGCATCACTGCTGTGTCTGCAGCCTCTCCCCCGTGCTCGCGTCACTGCTGTGTCTGCAGCCTCTCCCCATTGTTCGCATCACTGCTGTGTCTGCAGCCTCTCCCCAGTGCTCGCGTCACTGCTGTGTCTGCCGCCTCTCCCCAGTGCTCTGTGTGCTACCTTTGCTCAGTGCTTGAGTCACTGCTGGGTCTGTCGCTTCTCTGCAGTGCTCGCATCACCAGCTCTGTGTGCCGCCTCCGCTCAGTGCTCGAGTCACAGCTGTTCTTACATTCTCTCCCTAGTGCTCATGTCACTGCCTGTGTCCACCGCCCGAGCTCTGGCTCCTGTTAAATCAGTGGCAACATTAGAGTCTCATAGAAGAGTGAATCCTAGTGAAAGCTGTGCCTTATCTGGACCTAGGCTGTATGCTCTTCATGAAAATCTCCAGTCTAATGGTTGGAGGTGAAGCTGAGGTGGTGATGCTGGTGCTGGGTTGCCACTGCAAACACAGATCATCATTAGCAGAGAGGTTTGCCCAGAGACCAAGATAAATCAATTGCTTTGCAATCTCTTATCAAAACCCTATCACTGCGTGGCAAGTGATGGTTAAGCTGCATCTGGTGGCAGACTTTACAGCAGCGACACACTTTGGAGGTCACTGTTTCCCATCCCTCCCAGATAGGACCATCTAGTTGCAGTAAAAGAATCTCAGGGCTTCCCTGATTCTGCACTATGGTGGGTTATCTAATTATTTCATTATGCATTAAAAATTAATATGATAGATATAAAGTGAATAATACATGTAATGCACTAAAACCATCCTCACCTACCTTGGTCTGTAGAAAAATTGCTCTGAATGAAAATGGTCCATGGTGAAAAAAGATTTGTGACTGCTGTGCATAAAAATTTGGCAATATGAGCTTGGATATATAACTTAAAGTATAAGAATTTGTTTAATTCCTGTCAATTCCATGGCATCTTCTTTTACATGTTCTTCTACAAACAGTGCAGGTATTTGGGCTAGGGTCACAGGAAAAACAAACAAACAAACAAAAAAAACAGCTTCTGGATGGGTGCCTGTAGCTCAGTGAGTAGGTAGGGTGCAGGCCATATATACCGAGGCCTATAGGTTTGAGCCTGGCCCGGGCCTGCTAAGCAACAATGACAATTGTAACCAAAAAATAGCCGGGCATTGTTTTGGGCACCTGCAGTCCCAGCTATTTGGGGAGCTGAGGCAAGAGAATCACGTAAGCCCAAGAGTTTGAGGTTGCTGTGAGCTATGACACCACAGCTTTCTACCGAGTGTGACATAGTGAGACTCTGTCTCAAAACAAATAAGTACATAAATAAACAAACAAACTTCTTGTTTGCTAAATTATCAGTTGATAATACAATATTTCTCCTCCTAATAGAAAGAACCAACAAAATAGGGTGAAAATGGGATTCATGAACTGCAGTGTTAACACACATTTCTGGATGGTTCTTGTTTCAGTTATTGTATGTCTCTTTGAGCAGGTGTCTCGCCCTGACTTTTGTCTCCTTATATATCGAATGCAAAAAAAAAAAAAAAAAAAAAAAAAAAGTTTTAAGTTGGTGTATTAATTAAATAACAAAAAAAATTTTGGTTTTGTGGTTTTTTTTTAAATTCAGCTGTAGAAATTTAAACTTTCTCAACA
>CAUYPK010049262.1:0-12587 GCA_963574355.1 Loris lydekkerianus | reverse complement strand
AAAAATAAATATGAACATAGTTCCTTTTTTCTCCCTTTTAAAAAATGCAATTATAGTATTTTTTGAATACTTTTTTATTTTTTTGTTTTTTTTTTTTTTTTTTTTTTTTTGAGATGGAGTCTCACTATGTCACCCTCAGTAGAGTACTGTAGCGTCACAGCTCACAGCAACCTCCAGCTCTTGGGCTTAAGTGATTCTTTTGCCTTAGCCTTCCAAGTAGCTGGGACTATAGGCGCCCGCTCCAACGCCTGGCTATTTTTTGTTGTAGTTGTTAGGCTGTCCCGGACCAGGTTCGAACCTGCCACCCTTGGTGTATGTGGCTGGCACTGTAACCACTGTACTATGGGCACCGAGCCTATTTTTATATAATTAAAATATGGAAGTGTATTATTATAATATGGACTTCTGGACACAGGATCAGGATGGGTTTAGTTCTGACTCTGTCACTCATTTGCCTATAACTTTGCATAAATCATTTAATCTGCTTGGGCCTCAATTTTCTCACCTCAAAGATGGGGACAAAAATTACGTGCCTCATTTTCTTTATAATATTGTTATGGAAAATGAGCAAAATTCTGTTAAAAATCTTTGAAAAGTATTAAATAATACATCCACAGATATAAACACACACATATACACATATATATAAAATGGAGGACTGCAAACACTGCAGAATACTCAATATTATAAAGTAGATGTCTGAGTCTTTTTATTAAAATATATTAAAACTAAAATAGCTGCATAAAATACATAGGTTGAATAGATACTGACTTTTGCATGTAGGCACATTTAGTTGGATTAAATCAAATTTAAATCAGATACACAGTCCACTAGGGAACCATGTATACTATGTATACAATTACACAGGCAACTGCAAATCAGCACTTTCTCTGGGCCCCAAAATAACATGCTCTCTGCCTTACCTTTTAGTGCAGACTTGTAGGACGAGGACAGTGGGGGCCCCGAGTGGGGAGGCAGTATAGTTTGTGACACAGTACTGTGTTTGAATAATGATGAAGGCTGGAGGCTTGTGGACCAGAAGGTGTGAATCTATCCTGACAGACAGGCACAAATGGGTAAGGTTTGGTAGGTCCTTAATTTTTTTTTTTTTTTTTTTTTTTTTTTGCAGTTTTTGGCCTGGGCTGGGTTTGAACCCGCCACCTCCGGCATATGGGGCCAGTGCCCTACTCCTTTGAGCCACAGGCGCCACCCTGGGTCCTTAAATTTTAAAGACAGATTTGTGAGGCAGTATTGCTAGGGTGAAAATCCAAAAAATCAAACCCACCAGACTGAAAGATAGTCAGGTCCTACCCTGGCTCTGCTGCCACCTGGGATGATAGTACTTTATTTTCAGGTTTATTTAATATTCCACACCACTTATTATATTTGTAAGATATAAAATGGTTTCACTTCATTCAAGTAACTTTACTAAAAAGGACCCATGAAAAACTGGGTATGGTGGCTCATGTCTGTAAACCTAGCACTCTGGGAGGCCCAGATGGGAGGATCTCTTGAGCTCAGGAGTTCAAACCCAGCTTGAGCAAGAGTGAGACCTGTCTCCACTATAGAAAGGAAAATTAGCCGGATATTGTGGCAGATGGCCTGTAGTCCCAGCTACTCAAGAGGCTGAGGCAAGAGGATCACTTGAGCCCAAGAGTTTGAGGTTGCTGTAAGCTAGGCTTGATGCCATAGCACTCTAGCCTGGAGCAACAGAGTGTGACTCTGCCTAAAAAACAAAAAAAGAAAACATGAAAATAAAATAGTCCATGTATTCTCTTTAATATACATTTATATATGCTTATTATAAGCTTATATCTACCATTATGAGTTCTGCATTCTTTTCCATGTAATATCATCATCTATTCAGCTTCCAATATGACCCACTTTCTAACTGTATGTATTTGTTGCCTACAACTGCTGTAATAAATTACCACAGATTTATGGCTTAAAACAACAGAAATGTATTCTCACATAGCTCTGGAGGCCAGAAGTTGATCAAGGTATCTCCTTGGAAGACTCTAGGGAAACATCCTTCCTCATTTGTTCCAGCTTCTGGTGGCTGTGGGTGTCCCTTGGTTTGTGGCAGTATCATCCCAGTCCCTGCCTCTATCTTCACTTGACTTTATTCTTACCTATTTATGTCTTCTGCTTCCTATAGGGATACATGTCATTGGATTTAGGACCTACCCTCATCCAGGACGATCTCATCTTGAGATCTTTTGATTCCAACAAGATCCTTATTCCAAATAATGTCACATTCTGAGGTTTGGGGTGGACATATATTGGGGGGGCCCCAGTTTAACCCACTAGTCCATATTAGTAGCCATGCAATGTTTCTTCCTATTTTTTTGTTGACAATTTCAGTTCTTTCCAACTTAAAAATGATGGTTCTTTAAAAATACCTCATATTCTACTCCTGGTAAAAAAGTACTTAATAAACAACATATAAGTACAGAAAAGCCCTCAAAAAGTACTTAATAAACAACATATAAGTACAGAAAAGCCCATGGTCTGTAGTTCATCCTTTAAAACCAGAATAGCCAAGGGAAAAGTCAATACAGATTCTTATTTTTACTTAAAACAAAACAAAGGTACATATTGGGAATTGAAGTACTATCTATCTATATTGTTTTTTCTTTCTAGTTATGTAACATATGTGTTTTCTTGTCAATAGTATTCTACCAAATATCATACTAAACCAAGGCAAACAGATTGACCAATAAAGCTGTCTCCTACCTCCTACTCATGCTGAGCTACACAGTAGAGCACCATGTTGGTGGGAGAGACAGGAAGAAAAAATTGCAAGAGTCCCTACCTACCCCAGCAGAAAACCTAACAAACTGGTTTATACAGAAAGTATTTTAAGCAAACATTTACAAACATACTTACCATGCTATAATAATAGGAATCTTTGGCTGGGCGTGGTGTCTCATGCCTGTACTCCTAGCACTCTGGGAGGCCAAAGCAGGTGGATTGCCTGAGTTCAGGAGTTAGAGATCAGCCTGAGCTAGAGCGAAATCTCTGTCTCTAAAAAATAGCTAGGAGGTGGTGTGGGCACCTGTAGTCCCCGTTAGTCGGGAGGCTGTGGCAAGAGGATTGCTTGAGCCCAAGAGTTTGAGGTTGCTGTGAGCTATGATGCCATAGCACTCTACCCAGGGCAACAGAGTGAGACTTGGTCTCAAAATAATAATAATAGTAACAACAACAACAACAACAGGAACCTTCTAGTCTATTTCCAGCACACAGCATACATTCATTAGTGCCCCACAAAGTAGAAATGCCAACATAGGAAGTGTTTTTGGCTCCACCAACAACTAAAAATCACACAGCATATAGATCTTTAAGTGGGTAATCATGGATGTTCCAAGGTCATATCCACTGGGTTAGACTGGTATTCATCTAGAAAAACAATTCTTAAAAGAAACTTCTAGAAAGAGTGGGACTGTGTCAGGACCAGCAAGAGACAATGATACAGGGACTGCAATTTTGAGACTGGGGAGTTGATTTTCACGTGTAGCTTACAGGTAAAGGACATTGTTGTCAATTGATTTCTATAGCCAAGATTGGCTGTGATCACAGGAGATTCAGAATCTCAAGATGGGGCAGCCAGGTTGAGTAACACCCTAGATAAATAACTTCATAAATCATCAAAAACCCCATTGAGGCTGAAGGACAGAAACTCTGACTCATGTGAAAAAGAACTATGAATGCACAAAAAGATTTATGCCAAGCCTGCTGGGACAAAGAGGGCTGGTGATGGTGGGTTATTGCACAGTGTTGACGCACCGGTGTGTGTGCTGGGGTAAGGACTCCCTCAGGTGGAAGGCTCGACATGGACTTGCTTCAGAGAAGTCTGGTTCAGAAGTACCAACATAGGTGTCTACTGGGGGAGGGGAGTACTAGGGTTACTGAATACAAGAAGCTGTTTTTATAGAATCAGATCTGGAAGGGTCAGGTCATCAGTACTTAATGTGAAGGAAGAGTTGCAGAACAGAGCCTGTGTTCTCAAGATGTTTCCTTCTGTTCTCATTAGCTGCAGCCTCCTACTGGGCCTGTGATGTCAGGATGATCCATTCATTGCCTGGGGGTGGGACCCAGTGGCTTCTGGGGAAGCTGGCATAATTTGCACTAGCCAAGTCACCACTAAACCATTGCTTAAGTCCCGTCCCAGCCTTCTTTTTCTGCTCTGTGGTCCAGAAGCATTTCATTAAAATCAAGAAAATCCAGTGTGATTTGAACATAAATGTGAACAAGGTAGCAAATATGGCACCAGCTCCTTTATTGTTGTAGTGCCATATTGCTATGGAAGTCACTGTGCTAAAACCAGACATCTGCTCCAGCAGCTGTTCTACCAAAGAAACGTACATATGTGTTTGTTAAACATAGACATGTAAAAGTTGATCTCCTGGAGGCAGAGAGTAGAATGATAAATCAGAGGATGAGAAAGGTGTGTTGGAAGGAAGATGAAGAGAGGTGGGTTAATGGGTACGGATATACAGTTAGATAGGAAGAAGTTCTAATGCTTGATAGCAGTGCAGAGCGACTATGGTTAACTGTAGTGTCTTGTATATTTCGGAACAGCTAGAAGAGACACCCCAAATACCCTGACTTGTCATTATATGGTCTATGCATTTAAAAAAAAATCATAAGTACCCCACAAATATGTACAAATATGTATCATTAAAAATATTAAAAAGTAGGTATGTAGGTGAGTTGATTCTTTTCTGGGTCTTCAAACTCCTGGTAGCACTTGTCCAGGAAATTTCTCTGTAATAACTGGAACTCATCATCTATGATATAATATCCCCCAGATATCCAACCACAGCATCAAATTCTGCATAAAAGGCAGAGAGCAGCACACAGCTCTCTCTGCTTCCATCAGCTGGCAGCTCCCTGTTGCCTATGGTCCTGTCAGCCCAGGCTTTGCCATGTCCCACAAAGCCCCACTGCACGGAGGGTGGCCAGGTCAGCCCTGGAGGAGGCCCCTCCATCCAGCCTGGTCAGCACCCCCAAGCTACTCTCAACTTTTTTGCTGATATGAATAACCCAGCTCTAAACAGATTGCATGTGAAAATGCTGTGATGGCACTGACTGCCAGATAAATCAGGTAGGGTGACAGTGCTGTTGTTTCTTGCCTGAGTTACATTCTAGGGACAGTTTCTGAAAGTGGCTCTACAACATCAACAGGGAGAACAGTTTCCTGTGCTGGTCCTGCACCACCAGGATGTGTTCCAGAAAGACTAAACGTGTGGCAATACTTGTAACAACATGTGAAATAACTGAGAAAAAGTGAGACAATTCAACCAAAGGTTTCAGTCAGTGACTGACAGGAGGGAAATAGCCAGAAAGGTGAAGAATTAATTACTACGTATCTAGCAGGCTGTCCAACTTGGGACCATGAAAAAAAATTAAGTCACCTCCATACCTACTTTCCGATATTGTTATTGATGCGTATTTGTACATATTTGTGGCATTACCTGTGATATTTTGTTACATACAGAGACTGTGTAATGATCAAGTCAGGGTATTTGGGGTGTCCATCACTGTGGGTATTTATTGTTTCTATGGGAACATTCCAAATCCTCTCTTCTAGCTATTTTGAAATACACAACAGCCATAGCTACCCTCCTCTGCTATCAAGCATTAGAACTTTTTCCTTCTACCTAACTGTATATTTGTACTCATTAACCAACCTCCTGATGATTTAAGGGACTGCTTTGCTTATCTGTGGTGTTAGATATCACAAAAAGAATGCAGGGACCTTTTTCTGCTCATCAACTTTCGTGTGTTTGTATATTTCATATGTAGCCCAAGGCAACTCTTATTCTTCCAATTTGTGGCTGAGAAGAAAAAAAGGTTAGACACCCCCGACAGAGTATCAAGGCCTCAGAGAGGAGATAATATGAACTGCTTTATCTTTCCTGTGGTGCTACTCTATCCCACACAGACCCTCCCATGCTTTTTTAGGAGCTGGCAGTGGAAGAAGGTTGTTAACTGATCTGTAATAGAGCCTTGTGTGCAATGAGGGCCAGGGCTTGGGGACTTAGCTTAGACCAAGGTGTGGAGATGAGTTTTTCCTGAGTTCCCCAATTCAATGTTCTCTGCACTTTGTAGTCTGTCCCTGACTTCAGCTTTAAGTGCTCACAGCCTCATATTTCTGCTGAGTTCTTTGTGACTTCCTGATGTTAGTTTACAGAAACCCCCCACCAGGGCATGTGAATTTAACAGGGCTCAAAAGCTAAGGTGACAAGATGATGCTCTAAAGGTTGCCATCTCTGACAGCAATCAGTTGGGAAGAATGGGAACAGGGGAAGAATCAGAGGAGAATGTTGCCTTCCCCAACTTACAGCACAACAATTCAGGCCCTCCAAGGTTGGCTTTGGCAAGAGACCTGCCTGGGAGAAGGGTAAGTTCGATTGTGTGGCCCCAAATTTGTCCTGGGATTCACTTTTTTCTTTGGTGATCTACCTCTTATACATTATGTGATCAAGAATAAGAGTTAACATGTCTAAGTCTTGATTTTTCATCTGTAAAAATAAAAATTAAATTTCAGAGGTTTATTGTGAAGAATAAAAGAGTCATTAGCACATTGTTTGGCACATAAAAAGTGCTATTTCAGGAAAATTGCATAAATAATCAATACTTAATATAGTGAAGACTAACTCTTTTCCTGGGCAATGGATAGAAATTATCTCACCTCCTACTCAAATGAGTATGAGCTAACTTTTTAGACTGTAACTGTAATTATTATGTTTCACAATATGACCTCATAGCACAAAAATTAATACAAGAAGAAATAGATTTACACATGCTAATGGGAAGGTAGGAGAGGTGGGGGTTAAGTTCTTTAAAAGGCCTAAGTCACAGGCTGAGCCTGTGGCTCAAAGGAGTAAGGCCCCGGCCCCATAGGCCAGAGGCAGCGGGTTCAAACCCAGCCCCTGCCAGAAACTGGAAAAAAAAAAAGTTAAGGGCGGCGCCTGTGGCTCAGTGAGTAGGGCGCCAGCCCCATATGCCGAGGGTGGCGGGTTCAAACCCAGCCTCGGACAAACTGCAACAAAAAAATAGCTGGGTGTTGTGGCAGGCGCCTGTAGCCCCAGATACTCGGGAGGCTGAGGCAAGAGAATCGCCTAAGCCCAAGAGCTGGAGGTTGCTGTGAGCTGTGACGCCATAGCACTCTACCAAAGGGCCATAAAGTGAGACTCTGTCTCTATTAAAAAAAAAAAAGGAAAGAAAAAAAAAAGTTAAAAGGCCTAAGTCACACAGTATACATAGTTGCTTTATAATAAACAGCCTGGGTTTGACTTTGTTTCTCCATTTGCAAAAAAGGGACTGTATTAAGGATCCCCAGAGAAACAGAACCAGTAGGAGATACCTACATATCTGTCTAGCTATCTAGAGATTTATTACAAGCAATTCTGGGAACTGAGAAGTCCCGAGATCTGCAGTTGGCATGCTGGAGAACCAGGAGAGCTGGTGCAGTTCCAGGTTGAGTCAGCAGGCCTGAGAACCAGGAGGCAGGAGTTCTAGTCCAAGGGCAGGGAAAGACCAGTGTTATTGCTCAAGCAGGTAGGCAGGCAGAAGTTCCCTCTTACTCAGACTTTTTGTTCTATTCTGTTCTTCAGCTAACTGGATGAAACCTATCCACACTAGGGAATGCCATCTGCTTTACTGAGTCTGCTCATTCAAATGTTAATCTCATACAGAAACACCCTCACACACATACCCACAGTAATGTGTGACCAATGCCCATGCACCAGTGGCCCAGACTAGTTGATACATAAAATTAAACATCACGGAGACTAAAAAAACATGTCCCTTCTCCTTTCTAAACTTTTACTCAGGGAGGAAAGCAGAGGGGTGGGATGGGGGGAGGATCACTAATAGATCTGGTATGCCACAAGTCAAATAATTTTCAGAGAGAGGACTCAAAAACACTGAAGAAGTAGACATTTTTTTACTCTAAAGACTATATGACTACTGTCTTAGTCTGCTAGGGCTTTCATAATTAAATACCATAGACTGGGTAGCTTAAACTACAGAAATTTATTTTCTCACAGTTCTGGAGGCTGGAAGTCCAAGGTCAAAGTGTTGGCTGGCAGGGTTGGTTTCTCCTGAGGCCTCTCTCCTTGGTTGTGCAGATGGTTGCTCTCTCTGTGTGTCCTCACAGCACCTGGTCTCCATGCCTGCACACACTCCTGGTGTCTCTTCCTTTTCTTAAAAGAACACCAGTTTTACTGGGTTAGGGCTATACCCTTATGACCTATTTAATCATAGTCACTTCCTTAAAGGTTCTATCATCAAATATGTCACATTGTGGGTTAGAACATTCATATATGAATTTGGTGGGGGGACACAATTTAGTCCAGAACAGTCAACTTCTTATCTCCCTAAAACCAAAAGATGCTATATTTAGCATTTATGATGTGGTCATAGCTCTGCCCAGCCCCCAAGTTCCATAAAGAGGAAAGAGGAGGTGATTCATGAAAGTCATAAGGAAGGGCAATTCACTGCACCATCACTGCTAGCACCATCACCATCATCCTTATCTGGAGACTTTTAACAACCTGTTCATAATCTGTTTGTTGGTTCACAAGTAGAACTTGAAAATTGAACTTATTCATCAGTGTTTACTGAGCATGTCTGATGTAGCTGACTACTTTTTTTGGGGGGGGAGGACACCAAGATGAGTAGGGTTGCAGTTTTGTAGGAATGTTTAAATACACACACACTCCTACAATCCAAAGTAGAAAGTGATGAATAAATACCATGGAAGAAGTAATAGAATATACTATGTGGGCTCGGCGCCTGTAGCTCAAGCAGCTGAAGTGCCGGCCATGTGCACCAGAACTGGCAGGTTCGAATCCAGCCTGGGCCCGCCAAACAACAATGACAACTACAATCAAAAAATAGCCGGGCATTGTGGTGGACGCCTGTAGTCCCAGCTACTTGGGAGGGTGAGGCAAGAGAATCACTTAAGCCCAAAAGTTTGAGGTTGCTGTGAGCTATGACGACATGGCACTCTACCCAGGGCAACAGCTTGAGACTCTGTCTCAAAAAAAAAGAGAATATACTATGTGATTTCAAAGAGAAATAAATATACATTAATAATCATCATACTTTGTTAAGCATCTACCAAGTACTTAGCACAGTTAGTTTAATCATGATTCTTAATTTTCAGGATCTTACATGATATGACAGACAAAATTCAATTGATAGTTTACTAAGTACCATATGTATCAATGGGTAACGGATCGTGTTTAGTATTCTGTCAGATGCAAAGATGATTACGACACATGTCTTACCCTCTACAGAATATATAAATAGGACTATATATGAATGAATGGTCAGCAGAACAAATTGCTGCATAGGTGAGGAAAAACTTGTTCTCATTCTCTCCCTGCCAGAGATAGGCATCTCTTAGGAAGGAAAGGGAAGGTAACCTCAGACTGTTCGGAACCATGGACAATCATGGGGTGTGGTGACAGCAGCCCTAATCTGCAGAGCGGTGCTGGAAGAGAAACCATGACTTTGTCTGCAGTGACTTAGTGCCTGGAGGTCAGCTGCCTGAGGAGGGTAGAGAGGTGAGAAAAGGGGTTACATCCTCAGCAGCATTAGCCCCTGGTGGGGAATTCTGCAGTGAGACTATCCAGCTCAACACCCAATGGGACAAAGGGAGAGGAGTGGAAGAAAGGTTGATAGAAGTAAACAGGTGGCTCAGGGCCTGTAGCTCAAGAGGCTAAGGTGCCAGCCACATACACCAGAGCTGGCAGGTTCAAATCCAGCCTGGGCCTGCCAAACAACAATGACAACTGCAAGCAAAAAATAGCTGGGTGTTGTGGCAGGCGCCTGTGGTCCCAGCTACTTAGGAGGCAGAGGCAGGAGTCCAGGAATTGGAGGTTGCTGTGAGCTGTGATGCCACATCACTCTACCCAGGGTGACAGCTTGAGGCTCTGAAGTGTAAAGAGGAGCACTTACCAAGGCCACCACTCCTCAACTAGGGCCGTTCCCTTCCCTTCAGCACCATCTGTGGCCATGGAGAGATGTCCCTACGAGGCAACGAGGTAGGGGGAGGCCTGATGTCAGTCCTGGAGTAATAGGAGAGGTGATGTGTGTACAGTTGGGACTTAAAATTAGGAAAGGATCAAGGGGAGAGATTTGAAAATAATGGGGTGGGGAGAGAGCGCTGATCAAGTAGTAAAAGCAGGCGCAGAGGCACGGAGCACCGGCTGTGCACCGGGAGCTGTCTGTAGTCATCTCAGTTGATGCTCAGCTAGGCCGGCCTCGGAGGGAGCACACCCGGTTTGGGGCCGAGGCTCAGCAGCTTGCCCGGCGCACGCTGGAGCCTGCCCCTCCCGCTGGTGAGCTCCGCTCGAGCCCCCGCCACTCCGACCCTCTCCTGGGTTGGGAGTGACTGCAACCATTTGTCTCAGCATTTTTATGTTGTTTTCCAGAGCAGATTGAGTTGTGAGGGCTGATGTCACAGGGTGTGTGTTGAGCGCACGTGCGCTCTGGCAACTGCGCCGCCTCCCTGCCCCGCGCGGAGGAACCCGACGACCGCACAGTCCCCCTGGCGCGCGGCCGCCCAACTCCAGGGGCTGCTCCGCGAAGACCCGCGGCACCCGGGTGGCGCAGGAGACTGGAGCTGCCGGTGGGCGGGGAAGAGCCATTGTGACCTGGCGGGTCCCTCCCCTCCCCGGCACTGTGATGCTGCAGGGCAGCTGCTGGCCCAGCATGTCTGTCCCCGGCCCCCTCCCTCCCAGTGTGTCACAACAGCGGAGGCGGCTGTATCTGGAGCAGTTGGGGTGGGCAGGCCCAGCTGGGAGGCGAGCCGGCGAGGAGAGCTGCCGCGATGGTGAGGCTTCCCCGGGCCGGGGCCGGGGCCGGGGCCGGGGCGGGGGCGCGCGGCGGCGCCCGGCGAAGAGCAGCGTCTACGCGAGCGGATCCATAGCCCTAGGTCCGCAGCTCTCCAAGTTTCTCGGGGCGGATGGGTTGTCAGTTCAGGGTTGAGAGGTCTCCGCACCGTTGGCCTGCGAACACCTGAGGCTAGCGCCCTTTATCGCTTGGGCAAAGTAGAGACGGGGGGCGAGTAGCTCCTTAAACGGACCTAAGCGGGATTTGCGCTGGCAGGTGAGGGAAGGCCAGGCACAGGGAGCCCGGAGGAGACGCGGGCGAGATTCTCAGGGCTCCTCAGAGCGCCAGCTTGTGGACCAGAATGGGAAGAAAAGGGGGAGTCCAAGGGTTCCAGTCGGTGGTCTGTGCCAGGGCGGTTGGAGGTGTGGAGGTCGTCAAGTCCCCAAACCCACCCAAAGGTGACAAGACCCCAGAGCGTGACAGACGACTTAGGGCGTCGCAGTCTCCGTCCCCGCGCTAGTGGGTCGTCCTATGTTCGCATCCCCGCGCCATCGGCTTGGGGTTTGGAGCACCCACAACTCAAGCGCGGCCGGGTCCTCCTAGCGCCAGGCGCCTGACACCGGTGCCAACTGCCCAGTTTTTCCAGCGGTCAAACCCATAAGGACAATCAGAAGTTCCCCCCGCCCCCCACGAAGACCGGCGACCTCAGACTTCTGGTTTTGCTTCCCATCCTGGCGTAGGGGGCTATCTGCTGCTGGCTCCCCCGCCCGGTGTCTTCTCAGTTCGCCCACACGAACCTTGTTTACCCCGAGGGCCGCTCCAAACTCTAGTTCCACGGTGGGTAGTTCCATTTTAGGTAGCTCCCCTCCATAGAACCGCCCCCCCAACTCCGTGCCCCAAGGTGGCTAAAATTTGCCTCGAATCCAGGAATCTCTCCTAGAGCCCTGACATTTCAGCAGTAGGGAGGTGGCCTGTAAAGGTGAGGGGTGGCGGGAGGGGGCAGAATAAGCCGGCCTCACCCGCCAAGGTCAGGCTCTCTGGGCACTCTTGCTGCACGTGTCAGTGACCTAGAAGGACCGACAAGACCGTCCCTCCTCCCCTGCCCCCAGGGCCCTGTGGCTCTGGCTGGAGTTCTGCTCTCCTAGCTCCAGGTTTGTCCGTCCCCCTCCTCCACCCTCCTTCTCCCAAGCATCCTCCCAGACACGAGTGGGAGCTTGAAGAACTTGGGAATATTTGGAAGGGCAGCCGGAGGAACCCACTTCTGCCTGAGACTGGTGTTGCTGGGCCATAGTAGCAGCCCCAGAGCTGGGAGTTCAGAATTTTGGCTGCTGGCTTTGCAGCTAGCTGTGTGACTTCAAGAAGGTCACTTAACCTCTCTGAACTAGTTTTTCTTACCTACAAAATGAAGAGGGCTCCACGTCTTTGTTATTTTAAAACATTTTATTGTAGAGAATTTCAAACATACACAAAAGAGGTCAATTAATATAATGAACATCCCATTTCAACAATTACTAACTTATGCCCAATTTTACTTCATTTATTCCTCCCTCCATTATTTTGAAGCGAATTCTAGGCTGCACACTCTAGAATTGATATTTAATTTTTTTTTTTTTTTTTTTTTTTTTTTTTTTTTTAGAACGAAAAACAATTTGTAACCAGAGGTAAAATGTTTTTGGATCACACCGAAAAAAAAACAAAAGCACTTGGGGGCAGGCGCTTAACTTGACGAAACCAAC
>CAUYPK010049261.1:0-59049 GCA_963574355.1 Loris lydekkerianus | reverse complement strand
ATGTAAATTAATACATTCCTTTTGGAAAGATATATGGAGAACACTTAAAGATCTAAAAATAGACCTACCATTCAATCCTGTAATTCCTCTACTGGGCATATACCCAGAAGACCAAAAATCATATCATAACAAAGATATTTGCACCAGAATATTTATTGCAGCCCTATTTACAATTGCTAAGTCATGGAAAAAACCCAAGTGCCTATCAACCCACGAATGGATTAATAAATTGTGGTATATGTACACCGTGGAATATTATGCAGCCTTAAAGAAAGATGGAGACTTTACCTCCTTTACGTTTACATGGATGGAGCTGGAACATACTCTTCTTAGTAAAGTATCTCAAGAATGGAAGAAAAAGTATCCAATGTACTCACCTCTACTATGAAACTGATTTAGGGCTTTCACATGAATGCTGTAACCCAATTGCAACCTAGGAATAGGGGGAAGGGGGAAAGGGAGGGGAGGGTGGAGGGGGGTGGAGGGAGGGGGATTGGTGAGAACACACTTGCGGTGCATCTTACAAGGGTATATGTGAAACTTAGTAAATGTGGAATGTAAATGTCTTAACACAATAACTGGGAAATTGCCAGGAAAGCTATGTTAACCAGTGTGATGTAAATGTGCCAACTGGTCTGTGAAACTAGTGTATGATGCCCCATGATCATATTAATGTACACAGCTATGATTTAATAAAAAATAAAATAAAATAAAATAAAATAAAGAGTGTCATTTCCTTTCTTCTCCTCTTGTTATCAGTGTTCATAGTCGGCCAGAAGAAGAAATGATGACATCTCTTTAATTTTATACATAGCATGCTTTCTAAAAGGTACCCACTTGCCTCAGATAAAGCTTAAAACAGAAATAAAACCAAAAGCAAAGATGTATTGGGACTTACTTGTTTGTTTGTTTGTTTGTTTGTTTATTTAGACAAAGGGCCTCACTGTGTTGCTCTGGGGTTGAGCATGTTGTCAGCATAGTGCACAGCAACCTCAAACTCCTGAGTTCAAAAGATTCTCCTCCCTCAGCCTTCCAAGTAGCTGGGACTCCTGGTGTCCACCAGGATACCTGACTACTTTTTCTATTTTATTAGAGATGGGGACTCTTTCTTGCTCAGACTGGTCTTAAACTCTGTAGCTCAACAAATCCACCCACCTCGACCTTCCAGAGGGCTAAGATTACAAGCATGAGCCCAGCTTCTTTACTTACTTTTAAAATCAATTATCTGACAAAAAAAAAAAAAAAAAAAACTATTTGAAAAGAGAGTAGAGAAACATGTAGCACATTAAAAAGATATCTGAGAGTCTGCTTTATTTAAACTAATGTATTTTAATTGGGAGAGTTGGGGAGATACAACCTTAATAAGTTTCTATTAGCGATTCTATTTTTTCTGTTGATTAAATTGACTATTTTATATAATATGAATATAAATAAAAACTTTTTATATTATATAGGTTTCAAGTGTTTTCTCTTGTTTTTATTAAATTGTTTGGAAGTTGTTTTGTTTGTTTTTTGTAGAATATTATAGGGGGTACACATTTATTGGTTACAAAATCTGTTTTTGTACATCTTGTAAATCAAAGTTTTTTTTGTTTGTTTATTTTTTGTTTTGTAAATCAATGTTGTAAGTGTTCCCTTCATCCAGAATATGCACATTGCATCACTTATGTGTGAACTTACTCTATACCTCAGCCCCCTCTGACCTACTTAATTTCCTTTGAGTTTTGCTTCCATACATCTAATAAGTGTTCATCAACTAGTTGCAACTTAGTATTGAGTTCATGCAGTGTTGTTTTTCTATTGTTGTGATCCTTTACTCTGGAGAATGGTCTCCAGTTCCATTGACATTGTTATAAAAGATACTAGAAGGTGTTTTTTAGTTACAGAAGTTTTATATATATATATTTTTAACTTTTATTTTATTTTATTATTTTTTTTATTTTTTTTTTTTTTATTATAGATAAAAATATGCACCATAGATGTGGCCCAACCCATCACCCTACCTGCACCCAAACCTCCCCCCTCCCTTCCCCTTCCTTGGTCCTTTCCTCATAGTCTTGTGGTATAGTTGGGTTATAGCCTTCATGTGAAAGCTATAGTTTAGCTTCATAGTAGGGCTGAGTACTGTTTTTCTTAGTATGCAACGAGAACATTGAAATTTCTTGAGGCAAGTCGCAAGGGGAAGGAAAAGGAAGATGAAAGGTGGTCCATTAAACTAGAGTGAATGACTTAAGCTAGGCAAAGGTTATTTATGTGTGGGAAAGTCAAACTTTCATGAGAAAGCCCTTGCTTAAAATTAGAGATCAAAATTGGTAGAATGTTTTAGAAATAAGCTAGTATTTTTTGGATATATGTAGTCATCCCTCAGTATCCACAAGAGATTGTGTCCAAGACTTCCTGCAGATACTAAAATCTATGAAGGCTCAAGTCCCTTATATATATAATGGTGTAATATTTGCATATAGCTTATAGACATTTTCTCATATATAGACGGTTCTTGACTTCCCATGGTTTGTCTTACATTTTTTGATTTTTTTAAGGTTCAGAAGTGATATGCACTAGTATGGTTCTCAACTTTAATGGGGTTAAGTCTGCATAAATCTATCTTAAGTTGAAAATATCATATGTCAAATTAGGATGGATTTATCAGGACATAAGCCACTGAAAGTCAAGGAGCAGCTCCACTTTAAATTATCTCTAGATTACTGATAGTATTGAATTAATACAAGTACTATGCAAATAGCTGTTATACTGCACAATTTTCTATTCATATAATTTTTATTCATTTTAATTTTTATTCGTTATTTTTCTTGAATATTTTTCTTTTTAAATTTGTGGTTGATGGAATCTGAGGATGTGGAACCCATAGATATGGAGGGCCCAATGTATGTTATATCTATACAGTGCAGAAAGTGTATTTCCATCCAAAGTTTGAGTTACATTTTACACTTCTGCCCTCCCCACCTGCCATGCCACACACACATGCATTGTGGTAGTCCTTACAACTGCTCAAAGACATTCCAGATCTTCTTCTAGACATATGTCTTTTCTTCCCTTGTTTAATATTTGAATTAAGTATGTTCTACTTAGGTGTACATATATCATTTCTGAATGGCAGTTGAGTGACAATGTGTAACTCATCATATTATCTTTTTTTTTCCTGTTTAGTGACCAAGAAAATACAGATATAGATAGACACTCAGGCTGAGTGCCTGAGTTATTATAATGAGCAAAGTCTCTCTGCCAGTTTGTGATGTACATTCACAGAAATAAACCTTTATAGTTTGAAGTCACTAAGACTTTGTTGTTTATTCCTTCTGTATAACCTAATCTCTCCTGACTATCATATATAAGAATGATACACTTACAAGAAAGTAAAAATAAGGATAAAGAGGAAAAAGTAATTTCAGTAAACATAAATATTTCTGATACTTTTGTTTATTTCATGTAAGTTGAAATTGAACAAATATTTGAGATTAGAGACTCCTGTGTTATTTTTTATGCTGACCTAGATGACAGTAACCAGATCTCAAATTTCCAGGAAAATCCTGTTTTCAAATATGCTATTCCATTTATAGGTCATTTGTTTTACCTTCTCATTTGATACTCAATTTAAACTGCTGCTGAAGTGATATTGAACATTTTAAAAGATGTTTTCTTGACTTTCTAACTAAAAGCACTATACAAAATATCATTGATGTGACAAATATATATAGTAGTTTGTTAAGGACAATATGAAAATATCAAAGATATGTTCATAGCTTAGTTCTACTTTTAGAAAGAGATTTGTTTTAGTTTTAAAAGCACAGATTTCCCTGCCACAAGCCATTGGTTTTATGGCTCAGAATATATTCTTGTAAAGATCTTTACCTGGCCCCATGACCACATCTGAACACTTAGAACTGCAAATGACTTTATTCTTTTCCACTTAGTAGCAATCCTCTTGAAATTTTTCTTGATTTGATATCATTTAATTTTAAAAAATTGCTTTGAGAGCCCTGGCTAGCATGAACAAGGGGAGAGAAGGTTAGGAAAAGGAAGCCCCATGGACCAGCTGAACTGTGACCACAGTGGCGGGCTGAATGACTTTTTTAGAAAACCTAGTGGGCCAAAGGGGTCATGCCCTCAGGAGCACACCAGAGGCAGGGAGCAAGGACATTTAGGTCCCTATTACCACTGGTCAAGACAGCTTCATGGGAAGGCTCTTGAGGATCTGAGGAGATGGAGCGGGCGAATACTTTACATCAAGAGGGAGAATCCAAAGGAGGTGTCTTAGCTCACTTGGAAAGACTAGAGATTGAAGTGAACAGATCCTGTAAAGGTAAGGGATCTGAAGAGCTACAGAGTGCACAGGCAGTGGGAAGTGCTCTTGAAACCAAGATCCGTAAACTGAGGCTTCTACGAGATGAGCTGAAGGCTGAACTGTAGCAACCACAAGCCAGAGTTAAAGCATCTATTGCCAATGTAGAACCTGACCAATAAGCGGAGATCAGTGAGGAAGAAGATTTGGAATGAAAACAGGAAAACGTGAAAGCCATTTTGTAGGCATAGTGTTTTACAGAGTGACTTTGCAGCCTTTCTAAATGGGCCCCCTCAGAGAAAGTCACTGTGCCACTTGCTGTTATTTACTTACAAAGTGGATCCAAGGGATCAGTTTTCCCAATTTTATGCAAGATTGCTATATAAGGACCTTACAGTGACTCTTCCCACTGATATCACTGTTACATATCAAGGAATGGAAGCATTATCCACTTTCCAGGAAGAACAGCGTGCATCCCATGAAATTCTGTTCTGTACAAAACCTCTACATCAAGTGTTTGCTTCATTTGCAAAAAAAGGAGAAAAGCTGGGTGTGAGCCTGGTCTCCTAGAATATTTTTTTCACTGGAACATGTGAGTGAAGTGAGTGAACTGGTACTACAGACAGTCCCAGGCAAGGTCGAGGGAACTGAAGACTTTGACCGCCTCAGACTTCTTGCCTGGGGATTACCCTTGTAATGAGAACAGATACCTACTTCTTCATCAGGATAAGGAACAAATTTGAATTAGACATTGGCATTTTGGGACAATTCCAAGATCACCTGGTCACTTGTTATAGTGCCTAAAATCATCTATTCTTTTGAGGTATTGATTTGATCATACGTCTTGGATGAAAATTAGAATGGTTTATGGTTTGATATGAGGCAAAAGCTATGTTGATTGGTTTGATGTAAGCACATCAGATTGTATAAAAAAACAACACATTGTACCCCTTATATGCATAAATGTATTCATGATCTATGTGTATATGACTTAATAAAAAAACCTGTGTGTTTGGCCAACTTCTCCCATTTCAATTCCTGGTCCCTTCTTTGCCCAGTCACAGGTGTGATTGCTACCACTGCCCAAGGTCCAGAGCAGCATCTAGGCTTCCTTCTGAAATGGTCACTTCCTAGACCTAATGGTTGGGCAGTAACCTCCATGTGTGCAAGGGACAGTAAAGCTGGCTTGTGCCACCCTTTAGATGGTAGCAGCTGATGAATAACAGCAATGTCTCACTTGAAGCCCTTGCCTTCCAGGCATGTGGTGAGGACCAGTGGCTGGAGTTAGCAAAGCATTTTGCCCTTCTCACATAAGCGATGTCAACAGAATTTTCACAGTGATCACACTCAGGATGAATAAAGCTTTTAATAAAACAGTCTTGTTCTTTTTTTTTTGCTGTTTTTGGCCGGGGCTGGGTTTGAATCCACCACTTCTGGCATATGGGGCTGGCGCCCCACTCCTTTGAGCCATAGGTGCTGCCCAAAACAGTCTTGTTCTTTAAAAAAAAAATTGCTTTGAGAGATCACATGATTCTATACCCTACTTTGGATAATGAATGTCCAAATTCATCTGACAATTGACTTCCTATTATTTTAAAGGTCTTTAAAGACAGTAGACACCATAATTTGTTTGATTTTAAATTATAAACAGTGTTTACTCTTGTTTCCCTAGTACCAATTTCACCAATAACCTAATTGAAATTGCTTTTCTACCCTCTCTTTGTCTAGCTAACCTAACATTCTGATTTCAACACATCTGACTTCACAGAAAAGCCTTCCCTGACCCCCTCTTAAAGAAAATAAGACACTTTGTTAATATTTTCCTAACACCTTCTCCTTCTTGATAGCTTTCACTGTAATTATAATTACTTCTTATAATTAATTGTTAATTATATAATTAGATGTTTAATGCCTGTTTCCTCAGATAAAACATTCAATAAATGTTTATCAAACAATCTAAGTGCTAGGGATACAGGAGTGCACAAAGCCAGCACAAAGCCATGCCCTCAGGGAGCTTACATTCTCAGGATGGGGGTGAGATGGAAGATAAATAATATAAATGAGTTTGTGTTTAGGTGGATGATGGAACGTTTATGGAGAAAAATGAAGCAAGGAAAGAGAATAAGGGTATGATGGGGAGAGGTGGCAATTGTAAATACGTGTTTAAAAAGTTTAGAAAGCCTTCAATGACTAGGTATTTCAGCTGCCACACTGCTACCCGGAGGAAGAGCTTTCCAGGCAGAAGCAATCAATCATCGTACAGAACATGCATATCATGCTTGAGAAGCAGAAAAGGGCCAAGTCCTGGGGAGGAGTGAGCAGGAGAGAGAGTAGTCTGGGCAGTAAGATGGAAGAGGCTGAAGGACGTCCTGTAGGACTTTGTAGATCACCATGAGAACTTTAGCTTCTACTGTGAATGAGAGAGGAAGTTACTGGAGGATCTTGAGCAGAAGAGATACCACTCTAGCTGTTGCATTGAGAACAGAACGAAGTGGGGCAAGGGCAGGAAAACAACTAAAAGGCAATTACAATTATAGAATAATAATGGTGACAGGGACCAAGTGATAGTGAACATCAGGTGATAGTGCAGAACTTGAGAAGGACTATAGTAGATCCTGGGTACATTGTAACAGTCAGGCCAGGAGGATTTACTGACAGGTTGGATTTGGGGTATGAAGACCAGAGCAGGCAAGGACAACTTCAGGCTTGCCCCATGAGGCCGGTGACCATGCTGTTAATTTCCACCACTTTATCTCCAATATATAGTAGGCAATAAAAATATATTCATCACAATAATAACACAAAAGAAGTACTATTATTATTAGTCCCAGTTTAAAGATGAGAAAATTGAGGGAGAGAGAGTTGAGATTATTTAACTCATCCAAGATCATACAACTAAGAAGTAGCTTTCCTTTCTCCCTCCCTATCTCCTTTCTTTCCTTCCTCCCTTCCTTCTTTTTTTTTTTTCTCTTTAAAAGATAGGAGAGTATAGGTCATTTTTGTGAACTGAGACAAATGATAGAATAAGGAAGGAGAAACTGACAATGAAGGAGCCAAGGTTGACAACATAAAAATGAAAATAGTACTTAAATTGTAGGATACAAATTATCATATCATTTATTTCATAGTCCTGTAAAAAAATGCAAAATATTAATAAATACAGAAACACTTAAAGCAAATATACTATGAGAGTTCTACATGTACCAGACCAGCTTTGTGGTCATTATGAAGCTATTTATTCATTCTCCTGTCTTCTCTCAAATTTCCTCTTTTTTTTTTTTGCAGTTTTTGGCCGGGGCTGGGTTTGAACCCACCACCTCCAGTATATGGGGCTGGCGCCCTACTCCTTTGAGCCACAGGTGCCACCCTCTCTCTCTTTCTTTTTTTTTTAGAGACAGAGTCTCTATTGCCCTCTGTAGAGTACAGTGAAATCACAGCTCACAGCACCTCAAACTCCTGGGCTTAGGCATTCTCTTGACTCAGCCTCCTGAGTAACTGGGACAAAGATGCCTGCCACAACCCCCAGCTATTCTTTATTGCAGTTTGACCAGGGCCGGGTTCAAACCCATTATCCTTGATATATAGGGCCAGTGCCCTACCCACTGAGCCACAGGCATGGCTCCAAATTTCCTAAACAGAGTAAGTTACTCATTTTAGTGGAATGAATGATGTCCTCCCAAAATGTATGTCAACCTGGATCCTCAGAACATGATCTTATTAGAAATAAGGGTTTTACAGATGTCATTAAAATAAGGGTCTCAAGATGAAATCATCCTACTATAGGGTGGGCCCTAAATCAATAGCAAATGTTTTTATAACAGAAAATGAAAAGACATAACAGAGCTATAGCAGGGGGAAAGGCCATGTGAAGATGGAGACAGAATTCAAAGTTCTACTGCCACAAGTTGAGAAATACCAGGAGCCACCAATAGATGGAAGAGACAAAGACAGATCCTCTCCTACAGCCTTTAAAGGGAGTGTGACCCTGCAGACACCTTGATGTCAGACTTCTGGCCTCAAATATGTAAGAAAACAAAAATTACCTTTGTTTTAAGCCATGTAGTTTGTGATATTTTTTTCTGGCAGCTCTAGAGCACTAATGCACTCAGTAAATTGGTTCTTTTTCAAAACTGATAAAAAAGTATTTCTTCCAGATTTTGGTTTTCTGTGTGTAAATATCAATAACTAATTCATATAAAACAATAAAATATAATTTGAACATATAGAAGAATTTATTGAACCACAAAAACAAACTCGTATTTAACAAACCTAAGATAAGTCCTGGACAATACTAACTAGCTCTTCTTACAGAATTTTCAAGTATCTACAACCATGTATTTCAACAAATACATTACTACATCATTTAGGTGGTATTCTAGAAATGTATAATCCTGTTTGTTCATTTACTACTGAATTTTGGATCAATGCCCATTCTGTGATCTACTGCATCTGTTCTTCCTTTTAACAATGAGAACAAATTTCCATAGTGTGTTAAATAATCCAAATGAAAGGAAATAATCACATAATACTACTCTATGTTCTTATAGTTACGATCTTACATTTATGAGGCATCCACCTCTTTGAGAAGTTGATGAAAGCTTTTTCCAATCCAAAAAGTTATCTACGTTTAATTTTTTTACATAGAAGAATTTGTGTGCTCAAGTGCCCATCGACCCATGAATGGACTAGCAAATTTTGGTACATGTATACCATGGAATACTATGCAGCCTTAAAGAAAGATGGAGACTTTACCTCTTTCATGTTTACGTGGATGGAGCTGGAACATATTCTTCTTAGCAAAGTATCCAAGGAATGGAAGAAAAAGTATCCAATGTACTCAGCCCTACTATGAAGCTAAATTATAGCTTTCACATGAAGGCTATAACCCAACTATACCACAAGACTATGGGGAAAGGGCCAAGGAAAGGGAAGGGAGGGGGGAGGTTTAGGTGGAGGGAGGGTAATGGGTGGGGCCACATCTATGGTGCATCTTAGAATGGGTACAGGCGATTGCACTAATGTACACAGCTATGATTTAACAATAAAAAAAAATAAAAAATAAAAAAATAAAAAAAAGAATTTGTGTGCTATATCAGGCAGATCACAAGTCCTTCGAAATCCATCCATGGGTCCTCTAACAGTCCAAAGAGTCTCAGGTCAAGAACATCTGTATTTAGGCAATTTTAGAGAGTTGGTAGGTGTTGTATGGCTTTTTGGCATCATATTTACTATTTGGATATGACTG
Source organism: Loris lydekkerianus (assembly GCA_963574355.1). Lineage (NCBI taxonomy): Eukaryota > Metazoa > Chordata > Mammalia > Primates > Lorisidae > Loris > Loris lydekkerianus. The sequence continues at coordinate 49,504 of CAUYPK010049261.1, read as the reverse complement.
CCATGATTTTTTTCCCTTTGGACCTTAAACTTTTATTCCCTCAAAAAAGAGTTGCAATGATAACAGCAATGGTACTTACTTTAATCCATATACTATAATGGGAATATTAATTCATATAGTCTAAGTGCCACTAAACAAATTTTCTTTAGAATATGAAGTTCTTTCTAAAATACTATATTCATATGCATAAATCCCTTACCCCTTTGGAACAAAGTTTTCCAAAGGAAATTTTATAGTGGAAGCATGCGAGATTGGAATTCAATGCAGAGAGATCTGATCACAGCAAACTGTCATGAGAACAGGACCCATAAAAGTTAGGTGTACCTAGTGGGGATAATGTTCCCAATGAAGTAGAATAAATACCTCATCTGTCATTAAGGTTGCAATTGATCTGCCAATCTCATGGTACTGTTGACCCTTTCCCACGGGTCCCAGAAGAATGAATAAAAATCTGTAATTAAGAAAAAAGAAATGTAAGAGAAAAAAGAAATGTTTCGTGATAGAAATATAAAAATACTTTAAGTAGTACAGAATCACTCATCTCAAAGGAATTAGTGAGAAAAGAGATTTTGCTGTGAAATACTGCCATAGTTTTTCACAGTTCATTATTATTTTGAACATTTTACAATGATTGACTCTTATAGTCAATTGATTGACTCTACGATCCAGGAGCAAAAGGAATGCGTGGTTATTTTTACCTCAGTATTTCCCCATTTAGTTGTCTGTACAGCCTATGCAGTTGTTACTGGGTATTGTAAGAATTCTATAATCCTTCGAAAACAAAGGTGGGAAAATAAAAATCTTATTAAACCTTTCTAAATTGGAATAAAGAAAACTTGTATGTGTACATAAAATGGATAGCAGGTTCAAAGGGGGGAAAAGTAATACAATAGTATAAATGAGGAGAGAGTATATGGTCAAGAAAAAGTAGATTTGTGTAAAATTTATATTAAATATAAACAAGTATTGTAAGGAATCACTTAGGCAGAAGAGAATGGGAAGTTAGTAATATATTAATTCCAAAGATAAAGAAATAAAAATAGCAGTTACACTACAATATGCCATCTAAATTAGGTCAAAGGTTTGTCAAATTCATCATCACAACTTGTGCTTTTAAAGAAATGAATATATGCTCTATTATTAGAGACGTGGTAATTTCCCTGTCTCTGAGGTCAGTGCTTTAGGGAAATTATGAAAATTAAAGAATGTCCCATATTCTAAAGTATTATTATATGGTGTTAATTTGTTAAATGGTTTATGCTATTAAGTATGAAGACTAATTAGTTGCTTTATAAGGTACACTAAAATATTTACCATAATTCTACCCTTCATTTAGTGATAAACTTTAGTGACTATACATGTTTTTACATAATGCATATATTGCACAATCTTAGAGGACATGACAATTTTTTGTGTGAGTTGTAATTGAATCCAAGCAATTCCTACTACATAGAAATGTTCACAATACATTAAAAACAGGAATAGTTTAATGTGGTGACAGATGCTTTATCAAGTATAATACTTTAAAGAAATTTCCTAACCTATGTACACCTTGCTATTTTTCAGGTTCCCACTGCATGGGCTATTTATAAAGTCCTAAAAGATTATTTTCTGACATTTCTACTATGTGTTGCCATTATATTGATGGGGTGCCCTTTTGCCTTCCTATGAAAGGATAATTAGAAACCCTGAATGACTTTCTTTATTCTACTTGTCTAACTAATCTTCTTCCATTTTTCACCTTTCCTAACTAAATAGTCTAGTCTTTGAATTTCCCCTTCCACAGTTGCTCTCCAGTGCCCCTAATTTTCCTCCATTGTTCTCTACATATACTTTGCTATCTCAGTACGAAATGAGGTCACCTAAACCTGACAGTTTTCAAAGTGAGAGTACGTAACCCTATTACGGCTCTTCTCTATTCCTGGAAATTTTTCTTTTCTTTTGAAATACAGGAGCTATCCTTGTCATAAATAGCCATCATTTACTCATACATAGTTCACTGGACACCTTCCTAAGTGGTGAATGAGAATGTCCTGCTTGGAAGATTGAAAAGGAATTTTAAACTTCTCCAATAATACCTCTACGATTAGTAGACATCTTAAAGCTGAATCCCAGATTCCCAGAAACTTTGCATGGGTTATAGGCTGTACATAGAAAACCACAACCTTGATTATACTGTCAGATGCCACTTCAGTGTGCTCAATTCACCCTTTTCATTTGTTAACAAAAGTTGATGTTCATCAGAAATCTCAGTAGTCTTCAAACAGAATAAACAGAAACTTCTTTCTATAACCTGAATGATAACTAGGTTCTTCCCTCAAACCACAGAGTCAGATATAGGTGTTTGGACACTAAATCCCATTCAAGTCAGCTGAGTTTTAACAAAATGAGGCCTCTCCTGACTACACCATTGCATATTTCTGGAATATCTTATCCATAATCAAAACATAGAGTGACATAATCTGTTGTGTTGTAAGGCCAAGGTTCTATAAAGGGAACATTATTCTGCAAACCCAGTTCCCGCAGCACCTGAACTCATCTCATTTTTACTTGGCTAAAGCATTCAATGTTCAGAAGAGAAGGCATTTGAACAGTATGAGTCAGATGTGGCATCAAACAAAGGGCACCAGTAACGTAGGAAATAGGGCCCTATGTAGGGGCCCTAATTTACTGTGGGAACAGGACTAGAGGGAAAGGCTATCTGTATATAAGTATTGCATTTGATAGTCTGTGTAGAGAAAAAGAAAACAAACAAGGTTCCTAGATAAATTGCTAGGAACTCAGGGTGCTAAAGTCAATATTCTGTTTTTTCTTTTCATTTTGTTAATGATTTTACCCATAGATAGCTTTATATCAATAGACAACATAATTCAGTTTGTATTATCCCTAAGCCATAAATTTTTATGTGCAGTTAAGTGAAAAACAGTTCAGGTAATAAAATTAAATTTGTGCTTTTGACTTGGATTCAACCACACTCCTAGTGATTTTTTAGGCCCTGCGTGTGGGAGGCACATTGTACCTAGGATTAAAACATACAGTATATTTGATACGGCAGAGACTTTCCTAATAAGGGTAGTTACATGCATTTTGAGGACCTGCTCATTCGAGCTTAAGTCAAACCTTGGAAATTTTGATCTTTTTAAATTTGACCGCGCTCATACACAAGACCCTCCCTTTCTTTAGTATACAGTTTAATCTAATTTTTGAGAAAAGACTAACACTTTATCACTTCTTTTACCAAAAATTCAAAAAAAAAGATTTGTATGGTTATATAGACCAGGGTACCCAGAGATGAGGAGCATGTCTAGAATAAAACATGAGACATTTGAGAGGAAGTAGGAAAAAATAGAATAATTTATAAAACACTTTTCCTTCCTCTGTGATTGAGAAGAAACAACAGTTTTATGGATTACACATTAGTTAATAGTCAAACTTTAACTGAAAATCATATTTAAACCCCGTTTTCCTACAAAAAAAAAATGTTAAGAAAGTGCAAAGCAATGTTCTTATACATTTTACCTGGTTGGGATTGGGACTTCAGCCAGTCCTTGAAGCAACACAGCTGGAGACAACCTGACAAATGCAACCACAGTTCGATCTAAGAACTCCAATTCTCCAACTAAGATGTTTGATGCTTCAGCACCTGGAGGAATCTTTTTCATAAAATGTAGATCAACCTGTGACCATCACAAAGTAAATAAGGTAAGTCAAAATTAAAAAAATTTGATAAATCATATTCTAGCCTAAGGTCTCACATATAGTAACCCATCAAAAATTTAGTTTAAATAAATATACATAAACATCTCATTTGCTCTTTTTCTATAACTTTTTTCTTTAATTGTGAATTATTTTAATTTGTCATTAATAAATTAAATACTCTACTTTTTCTATTCACTATTTTTAAAAGAAACATCTTCAGTATTAATAATCTTGAAATTGTTCAGGGGAAATTATCCAATACAAACACAAATTTTTGCAAGGGAAATACACATACTCAATTAAATAAATATACTTTAACTATAATTTAAAGAATTTACCAACAGATTTAATAATTCATACAACATTACCTTAATTTTTGTGTGCAACATATTTCAATTAATACACAAAATTATCTCAAAAAAAATATAATCACATTTCTCCTTACACTATGAATTATGACTTTAGATTTTTCTCTTTTTTCCTAGCTTGTTCTATATTCATCATATTCTATTCTTGAGCTAATAATTCTTCAATTTTTTTTTTCCTGGACAGAATTTAGATACGACAGAGTAAACAGATAAAAATATTAACATTTGGAGTTGTCGAAGAGCCATAGTTGAATTCCGACATGAGATGTCTGTGATTGAAATGAATGCACACAGAACAAAAGCAATCATTAATAAGAAGAAATGCTGAGAGCAAAAGGCGAAGTCAGGAAAATGAATGTAAAATATCCTTAAGAATAGATACCAATGTTTATGTACATGAAAAACAAGCTGTGATGCTAAAGGAAAATTTAAAAAGCCTATATCTTGTTTCTAATTCATTTGAATTGCTTTTTGTGTTTTCAGGGGAAAAGAGTTTATCTGTTCTAGTAGTTGGTTTTATTCCCTCATGTTAACAATATGGGGGTCAAGAATCAAAGTGAGAATAGCCATGAGACAGGAGAAAGAGCTCTGGCAAATATGGGTGAAGGTGAAAATACTTTTAAGCCAGATGGCTCTTTTACAGGCCTAATGATTTGAGAATATTTATTCTAAAATTTAAGATGAAGAAATTAAAATTTCTAGGAGTAACTTAGAAAATTCAAAATAACACTTTAGTGACTAAATACGTTGCTTTCTGAAATTAAGACCTCTAAATAGATATTTGAGGCTTATAACTAATTAATCTTTCTGGAGGATAAGGGTACCAGAAGACACAAAATCTAATATATAGAGTATGTATTTTATCACAAGGATTAAATACAAAAATAATCTGTAGTACTTCATCAGAAAGTACCAAATAAAACAAATATTTCATTTTAAAGAAAGGAATGATTTAACAAAGCAAAACTACTTATAAAAAGAAATAAATGACAAATATTATAAATTCTAAAGATTTTAACCCACAAATATACTCACAAATATAAACTTGTAAATTTATAAAGTGTATTGGATTATACAGTAAATATGTTACTTTTGTAAGAGCTAGAATTTTAATTTATAGATAACAAAAGCATTTAATGAGGTCATATTTTATGAAATTTGTGCCTGTATTTTTGCAAGTTGATTTGTAGCTAGGAGAAATGTACAAAATGAAAATGCTTTAAATTAGTGATGCTTTACATTTCCATTGTAATACAAAAATTCCCAAGAAACTTATAAAATACTTTCTATACACTGTTAGGAAGTGAGAAAAACATCATAAATTTCCATAAATCTTTAAGGAGCTTAAGGAATAAACAATTAAGTTTTTCTCCTCAGCAGAAAAATTAGTGATATAAAACTAATAAATTAGAACAAAATTTAAAATGAGAAAATACCTTCTAAAGAAAATTTATAATTGATAATCAATGCGTCACATTGGTAATAGTTGAAGTTTAAATTCCACCTAGAAAACTTCCTTTAAACTCATTCATTGTAGCAAATGCCATAGTTTCAACTATTAAAGTCCATGCCTCAGGCAAATGGCAATTAATTTAATTAAACCGAGACATATATAGTATATCATATTAGTTTAATTTTATAAAAGTAAATATATGGTCCTTACACATTTTTTAAATTATATAATACCTAATATAACATTTAAAAAGAGCATTAAAATATACAAAATTTAATTTCAGGATTTAGCAAATTTATCTTTTGACTTAAAATGTATAAAATTATAATTATATATTTGGGTAGACATTATATTTATTACACATTATTATTCTTAAAGTAGATATATGTTTGGGGTAATAGATTATATATTACCCAATTATATTATTATAAATTATATTATTCCTAGAGTAGCCCTATATTATTGCATTTTTGTACTATATAATTTATGAAGAATCTTATCTGGCAAACAAACTGCCTTTTAATATAACAAATGATCATGTTTAAGGACCACAATTTAATCTTTTATAAAATTATAGCCTCCTAATATAGTTCTCAGGACCTAAGTTGAAGTATTTCCCTAAGACAATCCTCAAGTGGGCTAAAAAACACTTGGAATGAACATAAAGAAATCCTGGAAATTACTGGTCCTCGGAATAGGATCTTGCCCAGGATTTTGAAAGAATCAAGTTATACTATTCTGGGTCTGGATTCACCTGCATGCTTGTGGGTTCTCCAAGCCCCACCTTTATGCAAAGAAGGGAAAGTCTTTTATTCTAGGTATTTGGCCTAGACAAAGCCGTGACACTGAGTGGAAGGAAAAATGGGTGGTAATTTAGGAAGAAAATTAAAGTCTTAAGCCCATTACAGGTAAGTACAAGAAAATATACAGAGATTCCCTCAGGGAGAAAAAGGGTCTCAACAGTAAGTAGCCAGTGTTCACCAGAAGCCTTCTTACTCTCTCTGGGATTCAGCTTTTTGTCTAACTAAATGAGATGTGTAAGGTTTCCTTCTATTCTAGGATTTAATTATCTAACTCTTTGTAACACGTTTCACATACTGAAGCTTGATACAGAAGAAAGTTATTTCTACACAAAAAACTAAGTGAAGGCTTCTTTGGGTTCTTTGAAATGAAAGGAACATCACCAACATTAAGCCATCAAAACACACAGAAATAGTATTTTAACAAATCTGGTTTTTAAAAGCATTATAGGAAGCTGAAACCTGATAATTCAAGTTATAGCCTATATCAGTGGTTCTCAACCGTCCTAATGCTGCAACCCGTTAATACAGTTCCTCATGTTGTGGTGACCCCCAACCATAAAATTATTTTCATTCCTACTTCATAACTGTAATTTTGCTAATGTTATGAATTGTAAGTATCTGATATGCAGGATGGTCTTAGGCGACCCCTGTGAAAGGGTTGTTCGACCCCCCAAACAGGTCATGACCCACAGGTTGAGAACTGCTGGCCTAAATTTTTCCTTATCATTTGAATACATGATAAGGAAAGAATACATTTGATGGCCCTATCCACTGGAAGGATTATAAATGTGTAGGTTGAATGTAGATAAAATATAGGATCAGCTCACGTGAATCAATCAAGACTTCTTTCTCTTAACATTTCAAAAACTTCCTGGGGTTTAATGGTCAAAGTAACCTGGGGAGTAGCTGAGTTTTAAAAAATTCACTACGAAACTGAAATTGTAAGGAAAAAACAAAACAAAACAAAACACCTTAATTTACAGACCTGCAAAATCTGGCACTAAAATTTGCTTCCATAGTGATGGATCACAACTGTTCTTTCCAAACTCTACTTCTCTGCCCTCCCGGTTTATAATGTAAGAAGTGTTACTCATTTTTCTTTTTTTGTTTTGTTTAGTTTTTGTTTTTAATTCCAAAATTAAAGGTTTAAATTGTTGTGAATCTTGAAGCATTCATTCAACAAATACATCCCAAACACCTTTCAAGGCACTAAACGTCCAGTGGAAACCAAACATATTGCATTCTGGTCTAGTATCTATTTTTGACCCTATCATTTCTTCTTCTACTGCTACTACTACTACTACTACTACTACTACTACTACTAATGATAGTAACCAATTTCTGTTAAGCATCTACTGTATATCCAGAACTCTGTCAGGCTCTCTCTGTATTTTATTTCTGAAAAATCTTCACAACAAAACTATAAGTAAATATTTTCATTTTTATTTTGCAAATGAGAAGGCTGAAGTTTAGAGAACCTCTCTGAAATCAGATAGTTTATAAGGGCTAGAGTCAGGATTTAAGATCTCCTGTTTTTTCACAAAAGCCATAATCTTGCCAATGTAGTAGACTATAACAGGTGGCTGGCATTAAGTGGAGGGCTCTAGAAATTTAACTTGTCTATCAAAAGATCGAATGGGCCAGTGAAGGGAATTGCAATGAGGAAGAAAAGAATTGAAGGAAAGAAAATTGATTTTTCACTCTTCTGTAGTTTTAATTGTTTTGGGGGGAGAGTCTGAGATGAGACTATTGTTTTCAATTGGTGATCTTCATTTTCTTTCATATGTGATGAAATATTTTTGAAGGCTGCAAAGATAGGTCGCACAACTAAGCAAAATAATATGAAGGTATAATAATCAGTGTTATAAAAGCTATATTATTTTTTTAAAGTTAAAAGGTTAATTTATTCAAAAGAAAGAGCTATGTGGTTTATAACAATTGTTTTTGAAAATGTTAAATATGCCCTTGTTCTACTGCTAGTGCCTGCAGAAATAAATAAGCAACTTATGCCACTGGTTTTAAGATATTGTTTCAAATTAAGAATGTCAGAAATTAAATGTTTAGCAGTTTGTGAGAACTTTTTTCCAACTTGGAGATGAATGAAGATGTAATGCTTTAAAAAGAGAATTTGTAGAGTGGCAGATGGAATGCATTTGAACTGGCTTAATGTTTGAATCACATGCCTCCATATAGTGAAATGAGCTTTGAACCACCATGGAAATGCCTCGAGAGACCCTCACCTCTCGCTCTTGCTGGTGTGGAGGTCCTTTTTCATGCCTTTGTTTCATCCCACATGGACTAGTATGCCCCTTTTGTTGGCCTCCCAGTCCCTGCACGCATAATTAACAGACTTAAGCTGGTACACCATGCTCCCAGGGAGACTCCACGAGGCACCAGAGGGAGAGCATGCACGTAACTAGGCCTAGATTATTAAGGCATTGTCAGAGGGATTCTGAAACAGGTCCAAGGAGCTGATTACTATTAGTCTTTTCAGAACCGCGATTCAGGCTACTTCTGCTGCCGCCTCCCATTCCCGACTCCTCCCACTGCTACAATCGTTGCCAGTGCTAAGGGCTTTCTGAAAATGTTATTCTGAGTTATTACTGTTTCAGCCACTCAGATACAGAGAATTTTTGGCCCTCCTTATTTCTACCCAAGATCGAAACTCATCTTTTCTGTTCAGCTGTTAGTTTGACATAGTTGACCACGGAACATAAACAATGTCAGGAATTTGCTAACCCTAATCACATTAGTATCTTCTTAGAATATATTCAACTAAATGATTTCATCTGAATTGTCTCCAATTAGATGTATTCCTCAACAGGCAGTCCTTAATATGTTTTTATTCAAAACTCTGCTCAGTTTTTACTATGTTCTTCTACAATTACCTCATATTAATGCCTTTGTCTGAAATATGGTGACCATGAAAATTTAAGTTATATAATAGGATTTGCTTTCACACAAATAAAGGAAAAGTTATTTTGAAAATAAAAACCAGCAAATGTTTTTAAACAATACATTAAATTCTCTTCAATTCCCTGTGAAAATTATTCTTCTTATTGGAAGAAATAATTATACCAAGTGGCTGAAACCTGAAGACTAGGCATAAAACTTCTAAGTTGGTTTTTTTGAATAAGCAAAATGTTACAGGTGGACTTAAAACCTTATTGGTAACAATAACAAGCTTTGACTAAGAAACAACAAAAGAGTACATGCAAAATATTGTGTCAACACCTCTTAAAATGGTTAGTAGTATCTTGTAGTAATTTAACAACTTTTTTAGATGACAGAGATAAAAGCTTACCTTGCTAAAGTCAACAGTGCTGTTTTCTCTGCTAACATCATTTTTATTTTCAACACAGGCTGGAGCAGACTGAGGAGAAACAACCTGACCTGCTAAAAGAGATTGTTATTACAGAATACAAACAATTACTTGCAGAGTTCTAAGCAGATTGCGTAAAATATGAATTTCAATTGAACTAGACTAATATACATTTCTTAATGAGTGTATGATGTAAGCATGAAGGATCAATATAAGAGGTCTATATCAATACAAAAATACTTATTTATCAATTACAGATAGAAATGGGAGAATTCAGTCGAGAAAATTTAAACCAGTTTTTAGATTAAAACTCCCAAAGTGTATTCTCTATGAAGATTGCCCACAAAAATATCTAAATGTAACCATGATTTTTGAAACATTATTGATTCTAAATTTCAACCCAAACTAATGGTATGTATAAAAAATGATAAGATAGACATTTATTAAGATGTAAGCTCAGACTTCAAAAAGATAAAGAATTTAAAAGGTAAAACATTAAAAAAAGGACAAATATTTATCTAAAAACACAGTATATTTTTAGGTTCTATTGCATCTAAAAAGCCAAACCAATGAGAAAAAGTTCTTTGGGAGTAATTTTTACATAAGGGGTTTAGGTAGAAATTCCTTTATTTCACATAATTCCCAAAGGAGTAATTTTTTACAGGAATCATACTATAAACATGATTTTATGTCAGTGACTATTCTATTACATAAGCATAATGATACACAATAAGATTTAAGATAAACTTGAATTATATTAATTTTCCATAAATACTAACTAAAACTTAATTACTTTATAATTCTTTTCTTCATTATAGGGAAGATAGTGATACTAGAGGATAGTAGAGCTGGGAGTGTGAAATGACTATAAGATGTTGAATTCCATCACTGACTAAATATGAAACATTCTTTGCAATCACAAATCATCTGAAATTTGTCCATAGTCAGCAATGAAGTGAAAATTAAACCTTTCCCCATCTTCAGGTGTTAATGTCGCTATGAAATGAGGAACAAGAACCCAACTTGGAAGCCTTCACCATATTTATGATCACGATTCAGGGACTCTAAAACACTTCTCTTACTCTCATCAGTCACAGATGTCAGAAATATTCTCTCTGTCTGTCTTTCCTCTCTACCTAACGAAAGCCCAAGCTTACTCAAAGGTCACCTTTAGTGTCACCTTCGGTCTCTGCCTAAACTTCTCTAACTCTGAATGTAAATACAAAACATAAAACAAAACACCCCTTTCTTTAAATTCTCTCCCCAAAAGTCACTCTTTGTTATTAAGAAATTACCAAGTGCTATTAAAAACACTAATTATTGTCTTTCCAATGTTATTATAAGCTGGTTAGGCAACAGGGGTCAACTTATTAAAAGGTACACATTTTTGTGGTTTAAAATTGTTAAATGGGAAAGTCATAAAGTTCATGAGCAATTTTAAATCACACACAAACTTTATGGCTACCCTGTAATACCAGAAAGTAATGGGCTTAAGATTCTTCTAGAACTTAAATATTTCATTGCTTTCACTAAACAAAGTGAAATGATCCATTTGGTGAAGAGAAAATTAAAATGACTTTTTAGAGCAAGTCCACCTCAAACAATGTACACAGATTAGAAATATACTATGTTCCAGGGAAATATATAAACTTCAGAGAAATGTCAAACAAGTTACATCAATGATTTTCATTCTCCCATTTCTAACTACAATGTGCAGCTATGACTGTGAACTATTCATTAGCAGCATTCAATTTACCATTCTCAAAATAATAACTGTAATTTTTTAAAAAACCTTTTACATAATGCATTTGTGCTACTAACAGATGTCTTCAATCACCAGTTTCACATCATTTTTCATATTTTCATGAGTGAGAACATTAGATTTATGTAAACTTAAATTTACTGTATATTCTATAAAATTGAGTGGTGAAATTTCAGTCATGGAAAACTTTTTTAAAATGTATAGCTCCTTCCTTATAGTCATTTATTTCATGTGGTTTAAAATTATATAGAGGAGCAATTATTTTATTCTATTAACAAGCACATACAAAAAGAGAGTGAACCTAGTGCAAAAATCATCAACTCTGAAGAGACTGAATTGGATAAAAAATATGCTATAACTTAAAATTTGAAGAAATCGAATACTTTGTTTTTATCTGTATATTTGAAGCAGAACATTTTACAAATTACCTTCAGCCCGGGCAATATATTTAAAATATTGGCACTTGTATTCCTTCTTGTAAATAATTATAGTAATTAATATATTAATATTATTTGTAACATTATAAAGGCCTATTGTTTTGCACTGGTCTTGTTCTAAGAAAATCTTATAAAATAATACCTTATAAAGTTGATAATCAAGAAAGGACTTAGAAACTATTTTAATAGATATTTTAAGTGACGTTGGTAATGACCTAATTGAGAATTTAACTGCAGAAGACATACTAGGACACAGTAAATTTCTTTCTAGTTCTTAATCCTATATATGTGCATAGAATGTATGCTAATACAAGGAAAAAGTGTAAAAATGCTCAGTCTATGACACAGAAATATAAACTACAAATTTTTTATCTTTTATATTTCAAAGTAGCAGTTAAATAATAGGAGTAAATATTAGTTAAATATATGTAATTACATCAAAAATCCTTCAAAGTTTAAAGAGCATTTCAAATCTTGGTACTATTTCTAAAAATATACATTAATTTATTAAGATGAAACAATATACATGAAATGTATATATCTTCAAGGGGGTTTTGACAACTTGAAGATACAGATAAGTGTATGGGTATTTTAAAATTAAACTAACAAGTTTGGTTGGGTTTATTTTGAAAAAGTACAAGCATTTGAAAAAGGTTAAAATTTTATTTGTTATATGAATAAAAATAAAGTTCACACATGAATTATAGTCTATAGAAGCAGTGGAAACCTCCTAAATTAAAATAATTTTTTAAATTCTGTTACAATTATAATTTTTGCATAACTATTTATTTCTTTAGTTTATTCTAATCATTGCCACCTTTCAGAAGAAATGATGGGATTGAAATTCAAAATGAATTTAATTAACTTAAATAAATATAAGAAGAATCAATAAATTGAGATTTTAAAAGTACATCTCTATTATTCTTGCTGATATCTAAGGCAATAGTAGTTCACAGTATAATGATGTTTAGGTATAAGATTTTACCTTTAACCAGAAGGTAATATTATTTGAATTTGGTAAGGTATTTTCCTCTCCAGGAAAAAATAGTATAAAGTTAGGATTTAGCAATGATACAAGTATGGAAGCTTTATAAATGCTAATCATATGTAATTTTTCTAATCACTATGTCACAATGCTTGCAAACGTAAATGCGTTAGCCTATTTATATTATAACTTCACTTTCTCCAGTGATCACTGCCATATTAATATTTCCTATAAGGGAATATCATTACAATGTTTAATTACCTTTTATAATACCTACATAATTTTGAGGTAAGAACCATGGCTACAAAAAAAGACAATTATATTAACTCAGTAACCTTATTACATTAAGGATAAATTATTTAAAAACTCATGAAAAGTATATATTGTTACATTAACCTGTAAGTATCTATGACTATTTAAATGTAAACATGTGAGAAACCTAATACCTTTCTCTATTTACCATATACATTTAATTTTTGCCATGTTAAAGTCAAAGAGTTTTTCATCTTAACTTCAAAATTCTAACATTTGTTTGACATCTTATCAAATAGGTATATATTGTATAGGATTCATATTAGTACCTGTTTTAATATTCTTTTTGTTTTTAAGACAGAGTTTCACTTTATCATCCTCAGTAGAGTGCTGTGCTGTCACAGCTCACAGCAACCTCAAACTCTTGGGCTTAAGCAATTCTCTTGCCTCAGCCTCCCAAGTAGCCGGGACTATAGGAATCCACCACAATGCCCGGATAATTTTTGGTTGCAGTTGTTGTTGTTTAGCAGGTCCAGGCTGGACTTGAACCCACCAGCCTTGATGCATGTGGCTGGAACCCCACTCACAGAGCTACGGGCACTGAGCCATGTTTTAACTTCTTTTCTTTGAGACATGCCTCCTTTTTTATTCTCTAGACATCCATGTAGGGATTACATATCAGCCAAATAAGAAATTATTATAGGGTGGGCCTGGTAGTTCATGCCTATAATCTTAGCATTCTGAGAGATTCTGAGAGGCTGAGGTGGGTAGATCACCTGAACTCAAGAGTTCAAGAGCATCCTGAGCAAAGTGAGACCCTGTCTTTACTAAAAATAGAAAAAAACTATTCAGGTGTTGTGGTGGGCACCTATAGTCCCAGCTACTCAGGAGGCTGAGGCAAGGGGATCCTTTGAGCCCAAGAGTTTGAGGTTGCTGTGAGCTATGATGCCACAGCACTCAATCCCAGAACAAGTGAGTGAGATTCTGTCTCAAAAAAAAAGAAAAAAGAAAAAAAAATTATTATAGACCATGTCTTTTTCTAGTGATAATTATAAAGTATCTGGGGCAAACATACAAAAAAATTGAGAGTGTTTCAAGTGACTAGTAACTAGAAAATGGAAGCTCTACTTTTCTGCCTGTAACACCATAAGTCATTCATTAAGTCTACTGCGAGACTGCAGTCATTTCCTTCATTACAAAGTTGTGTGAAGGAACAGGGGATTACATCTAAAACACTATTTTATGACTTTAAGTACTGTCAATACCATCAAAGCACTTGATTATAACACAATTGCAAAATAAATATGTTCTCAAAAATCCTGTTATGTAGTATATTAATTCATCTGTTTTATAGTTTTCTTCAACGAATGTATATACATACGTATTATAAAACAGCAGCTTTTAAATTTATATTTGGCCCAATTCAAATCCACAGAAGAATATATCTCTTAAGTGTATTATCATTTGCTACTGTTTAAACCACCATAAATTATGCACACTAGAAGGAAACTGGGATGAAGACATGGAGGTACATTACTATTAACCTGGAGACCAAGCTGGTTTACACTACCTCAGAAACCTTCAAGGCATTTTAGAGTACCCAAAGGGTAGGAGATGAGGGAGGTACAGAGATGAGATGAGCCTGTTAGAGACAGACACAAGACAGAGCAAAATAAAGAAATATAAAGATGAATGACAAAGTTACATACATGTGTAACAATACATTTATTTATGGGAATAGAAAACATGAAGAAAGAAGGGCTAAATATTTAGAAAATGTTGATTAGGTGAGGTACACTTCAAAAACATGAAAAGTATGCACATAATTAAACCTGGAGAAAAATTAGTATGTCTGAAAATAATTTAATTTATGTAATATAAGAAATAACGAGTTTAAACACATCACACTGGAAATATATTTGCTGTTAAGCTGTAGCCTTAACATTCCAAAACTCAGTAATGACAATATAGCCTCTGACCAGACCCACCAGATTTGCCACCAATGTCATCCTGTTTTCTTGAAACAATGAAAAATACTAACTTTATTAAATAAAGTTTAATTGTTTCACATACATGAATTTTTTACTGTGTTTTCTCTCAAACAATTCTAAGAATTATTATTCTAGATTTTTTATTTTTTTTCTTCAAAGGTAGAACATTATGAAGGATATATTTTAACTTCTAGGTATCTTATTTATGAGACCATAGTATTTAAAAAACAAGAAAGCAAATAAATATTAAACACACAAACACATCATGCATCTGAAAATGAAAAGAAGTGATTATAGGTGATAGATATGATTTCCAAAACTGTAAATAAAAATTATGCACAATACATATGTGTACGTTGCTTTAAGGCTAAAGTCTAAAGGCCTAAATGTGAGCTAATATCCCATAGGAACAAATCTAAATGTTCTTTGGTAGCCGATGGCTTTGCACGGTAAGTTAGAGATTTTCTGCTCTGTAACTCCTTTTGAGATCCTAAATAAAAAGTAAAACTGGAGAATATTCAGATTAGGAGGAAGAAAACATTAATATATGTGAAGGCAAAGGAACAGAGTTAAAAATCATTAGTAAAAGAGTGGAATAAAGATGCCCTATACTTAACGAAATGAAGAGTTGCAAATTATTTTCAAAAATATAAAAATTATCAAGTAATAAATGTCTCAAAATACAATTGAATATATGAGCTAAATAATACCGTTACTGATATATATTGCTTTCTATATTATATAACATGCAAGTCTTAGTTTCAGAAACTCTTCCTATATTCAAAGAATTATTTGAATGTCTGGGTACATTTGAGTACTTTCCACCCATACCCTTTCCAGGGTTCTAATATCAAAGTAGATATTATTTTTCTATTATTTTTTGCTTTGTTTTGCCAAATGTAACTGTCACTTTTTATTGAAACATCAGAATCCGGCATTTAATTCTCACAGTTTTGATGCTTAATGAAAAGTGAAAGTTAAACACAGCATGGTGGCATTAAAAATGCATGGTGAATCCATACTATCCCACATCTTAGCCCTGAAGAGACTGCAGAATACCAAGGAAAAAAATTATACAAAATAAGGAAACTAATGTGTAAAAAATTATACAAAAAAAGCAATCTCTGAAGGTGACATTGACAAGTTATCACAAATCACTCAAAAAAGGTATGGACAAGAGAGAGCAGCCCTGAGGAGACAAAGAGCAAGGAAATACACTAATTTGATAATCGAATCTGTAGAATGGGGCAGATTCTTATTTGAAATGCAGTGTCTTAATGTTTAATTCTTGGCAGTACTACCAAGGAAGCATGCTCAAGGAACAATTAAGGAAGTAGAAACCTTGTTCTATATGACTCTTTTAGATGCCTTTACGTAAGCATTTAGTTTGTTTTTGAGGAAATTTCAATTGTTTTGCCTCTAAAGTAAAAAGCACATTAAAGAAGAGAAGGAGACTTATTTCTATTCCCATACTTGAGGAGAAAAATGTGCTCTGTTTTCATGTTTCTAGAAAATTCTTGCTCTATTTAATTCCTATTCTGTAATCTTAAGAGAAAAAGTCAATCTTTTGCATAAAATATTTTACTAGAGACTTCTAAAGCTAAGATTATTTTTTACCTTTTTTGGATATTTGAAATTTTTTGCATTTTTCTGTAGTACTGCACAAAAAAATTTAAATCTCTATAGCATATCTGAAATAGAATATCAAACATTTTTATGACAATTAATTTCAATTTATTTATTTATTTAGAATTTGTCAGGTTTTAAAGTTCATAAGCAGATTGAGAACTTTAGTAGTAAAGGTCTTTTGCACTTTTTTCACTTTTGGGTAGGAGATTTATTTCTAAATTGGTGAAGTCTATACATATTTTCAGAATTCTCAACACACATAATTATGCAAAGTGTGTGAGGAAGCAAAACAGAGTCATAAGGAGGTGTGATAAGCCTAGGCTTAGAAAACCACTTCTGACAGCATACTCTACACAACAATACTTAATTGGGTATGTGAATCTTATTAGAAATGTTTCCAAGTTTTTATTACCCTTACGTACGCCTTGAAAAGATTTGTATGTGTTCAGATAAAAGTTGATCGGACAGATGGTGACAGAATCACTTCAGAACCACTCAGATTCTAGTTTTTGCGAAAACTAAGCCATGCCCTAAATAAGACAAAAAGCAGGCACTTGGAAAACCTTGTATCTACACATATCTATGTGTATACCCGTGATTCAAGACTTAATTTTATCATTTCTTCTTATGTTTAATAGAAGTTTAAAGTCGTAGCAGTGTGTCTAGGTCTACCTGATATTAAAATAAATATTCCATACCTGCTTCCCTCAAAAAAACAAAATTCAATGAAAATTTGTTGCACAATAAACATTATCCCCCATGAAATTTGATGTATATACTTTAACTAGTTGCCAATCCAAGATCCTGGCCTCTTTGAGGAAACACATATTTTTCTTATAGACATATATCTTATTATCTGATTTCCAGAAAAACTGGTGAAATTAAGGCAAAAGTTAATTTTTATAAAATGTGCTTGCCTTCTTAGAGTTTGTTCATGGACATATTTTAATAACGTTTTTGGAATCATGTAAAGATAAGCCCATAGTCAAAATTAGTAAATATCCAAGTATGTTTCATTAACATCACTATATCAAATAAATACTATCATTGTAAGTATTGATAAAAGTACTTCACTTATAATCCCTCAGGTTATCAAAGCTTCAAGTTTTATCATTTTATATATTACATTTTTAAAGTAAATTATAATTTATAATATAAATTTATTTTAAATATGTGATTTGATTCAAAGCAAGTTATAAATCCTTAAAATGTTCAGTGGAATCTACAAAAAAATCAAATGAATATTTCAAAAATAATTTTGCCATTAGGAACTGGTTCTATATTCTGAGAAAAAATTCATCTTCACCTTCATCTTTTTAATAAGTCATTTCTTCTATATTTGTTTATGTATATTTCATTCAGCAGTACAAAAACTGGTAAAAATTCCCATATGAAGCCAAGTCTGGAGAAAACTCATTTTCATACATTTGTATTTAAGGCATCTCTGAAGCTTTTGAAAATAAGAGTGAAATTGCATGATATTCCATTCTGTCAATGCATGTGCCTTAGTCCATTTGTAGAAATCAGTCTTTCCAAAAGCATTTCAAAATACTTTGCATTAATTTTTCTCTTTTAGATCTGTGGACATTAAATACATTCTTATTAGCGTCATGATAACTTCATTCTCCAGGAAACTAATTGAAAGTATGGATGTTAACAGATTTCTAAGCAACTTCCTCAGTGTAAATGATGAAGGGTTAAATGGATGCAAGGAGAGAACAAAAAATATAGAAAAAATAAAGTAATTTGAAGCATAAATCATAGTAAATCACAATTGTTAGGAGATAATGGTCATCTATGTTGGTATATGAAGATGACATTGGGTTGGCTCCATGGATTCCACACTGCAAACGGCAGTGAGCCCATGAACTGGAATTAGGCTTAACACAGAGAGCCACAAGCAATGCACTCACTGTTTTTTTCAATCATTATTGCTAATAGAATTTGTTGACTACAAAGAAAATGAAACCAATATCTTTTCTCCATGAACATTAGATGACAATCACTATTCCTTTTAACCTGGGATCATCTATGGCATAAGTCAAAGCATCCCACTACATTTTTAAGCTATGGGACAGAGACCAGGACCTTGTTTGGTATGCCATAGATGTTCTGTTTATGTTTGCTGCATTTAAATCTGTAAGTTCTTATTAGATATCAAGGGTTTTTTTTTCTGCATTCTTTCATTAGTTTTTCAGGAAATCTAAATTCTTTGTTAAATTTTTATAGTTTGGTGCTTGATAATAAGACCATACATGCTTATGAAAAGAAATCTACAACAACTTGAATGTCAATATATCAGTTTCAAATAAAACACGTTTTAAAGGATTGAGAACCACTTTGAAATTTTAGAGACTTATAGGAAACATAAAGAGTGCAATAAAGAAACATTCACCATTTTTGTCCATGGAATTTGGTTCTGATTGTTTCTTGCCAATATCAGCAAAGGAACGAACAATGGGAATCCTGTTGGTGAGTTTTTTCTGATTCTGGTGGTGATGCTGTTTCATCAGTGCCTCATGGACCCTGTGGCGTACATCTTCATTCAGCTGACCTGAGCTTATTTGTTGGTCAAGGACCATATCTGTGAGAAAATACAGGACAAAGATGAGTGCAGCTTTGCTGTCATACATGTGCCAGCAGTGAACTAGAGTCCAAATATGCAAACTCTTAAATAATATTGTTCTTCTTAAAACAGGAATGATGTCCTTTAAAAATACCTGAGTAGGGTGTTACAAACAGAAGTTTATCTTCCCCGTTGTATAAGAAAGATTTGGACAAAATTCATTATAAGCCTTTCAATTTTAAAAACATAATTCTTATGGAATATTATTTTTTCAAATGAACATAGTTGTATTGAGAATAAAGTTCTTTATTTCTCCATTATTCACACTGATAGGAGGGAACAGCTATAGGGATAATATTAAAATCATTAGTGACTCCAATCCTAGCACTCTGGGAGGATGAAGAGGGAGGATCATTTGAGCTCAGGCATTTAAGGCCAGCCTGAGAAAAAGCAAGACCCCACTCTACTAAAAATAGAAAAAATAAGCTGGGTGGGGTGTCAGGTACCTGTAGTCCCAGCTACTCAGGAGGCTGAGGCAGGAGGATCGCTTGAGCCCAGGAGTTAGAGGTTGCAGTGAGCTAGATTGTGCCACTGCACTCTAGCCAGGGCAACAGAGGTAAATTAGGCCTCAAAAAAATCTGCTAGTATGTTCGAAATTGAAAATGGTTTTAAATTTATATTTTAATATTGTTTTCTTTCATTTTCAAATACAGAATAATTTCCTTGTTTTCTCTTTAAGTGAGCAAAAGTTCATCTTTGACAATCTGATTGATGTCAGCCATCTGAGTTGCCTGCATTTGGAGAGTAAACAATTCTCCTTCATTTTGATAGCCCTTTCTCCAACTTTCCTTGAAATACATTTCCTTGAAATTGTTGGATTAAAAACTACAAAACAAAGAGTAGAAGGTGAGATTTCAGAAGGCTAGAATTTACCAGGTTTATAGGAGCCATACATAGTGTCAAAGATGACAACAAAGTTAAATAAATGGGTAAAGGTACTTTAAGTTTCTCAGTAAGATAAATATTTCTCCCCCCAAAACCTCAGTGCAAGCAGCTTTCTGACAACAAATATTTACTCTAATTGGTTTCCTTGAGGAATCCTTTACATAAAGCAGATCACAACACACTGTTTTCCACTGCCCTTTTGAATACATTGAAGTTTTCAAAATTGGCAGAATTATCCCTTAGAAGCAATGTTTCCTTTTAGTGTGAAAAGAAAATATACTAGGCAATCAAGTTGAGGCCATTCTACTGCATTCTAGCTGTGTGATCTTACAAAGTTGAGTAACCTCAGTGCCCTTATTTATAGATAGAGATAATAATGTCCATCTCATATGTTGTTGCCAAGACTAATGATATAAAGTACCTGATGCACTAATTGGAATATTGAGGCCATCAGTGAATATTTCCAAATATGGGATTTTCCTTGAAGTTTTCATTAAATAATGTAGAGGTTTCTGGGTTGAAATTTATGGTGGTTTTAATATATTCAGATTTCATAACAGTATATTAAGTAGAGACAAGATTGGGCTTATCAATAATAGAAAACCCAACCCAAACTAGCTAAAAGATTTCATTTTAATGGCTAACATAAAAGAAAGATCAAAGTTAAGTTGGCTCTAATTCCATTTCTCTATGATTTATTTGGTCAGCTTCTTCCTATTCTAGGTATAAGCTCTAACCTGAGGCTGCTTTTCGTTGTGGTCATAAAGTGACTTCTAACAGCAAGAAGGAAATGTATGTCTTTGTTCATATCTAGTGAGAAACAGATTAGTTTTTGGTGATTCTCTCTTAAAAGAAGCATTCTTTTTTCCTTTGTCCAGTAAAATACCTTCATAGTCCATCTGACATAGATCTGCCTATCCTGAAGCAATCACTGGCAACAGACAGGGATTCACATCGTTGGCTCAGGTTAATCAAGAACTGCCCTCCACACCGGAGTGAATTCAGTAAACCAGAGGTAGATAAAGGTTTTTTTTGTGTTGAGCCAGATAATAAATATTTTAGGTCATCTGATCTCTGTCACAATTACTCAACTCTGTAGTACAAAATCAGCCGCAGCCAATATGCACACACATGGGCACAGTTATACTCTAATAAAACTGTTTTTATCAATACTGAAATTTGCATTTTAATTTTTCTCAAAATATTAATCTTTTTATTATTTTCAACCATATAAAATGTAATCACCATTTCACCTCAAACGCCGTACAAAATCAGGCAGTAGGCCACATTTGCCACATGGTTTGTAGTTTGCTCTATCATTTTTCTATTTAGAATGGAAAGAGTCAAGTGTATATTTGGGAGTCAGCCATAACACATACCTGGAGTGCTTAAAAATTAGTCACTATAATTACCTCAAAGATTCCTTCCAATTTTAAAAATGTATGGTAATGTAAAACAATATTTAAATTTATTTTTCAGTTCTTTGAAGATTATAAGTAGTTATAATCTGGATTAATTTGAAATAAAGGAAATGATAATTGTCAACATATATGACATTATACTGACACCTTACTAAGGTGGAAAAGTGTATATGTAATGTGTATTATATTCTTCATAATGAAAACTGTAAAGTAGGTTACTAAAACAGTAATATGACATATTTGTAAGGTAGTTCCATCTGTAAGCTATAATATGAATCTCCATTTTGGTATTCTAATGAGAATCAAAAGTAATAATGTAACAAACCTGTTCTGATTTTTAATTTCTGCTACAGCCCAATCTTTCTGGGCTTTAGCACTACAAAAAAACCCACAGGTTACTTGCTTCACAGTTTTTCATAGTTTTTCTATTTGACACAGTTACATAAGGGAAAGCAAATTTTTTTTAAAAAAACATTCATCTGTTCATTAGTCACAAGGAAATACACAGTAAACTCCTTTGAAGTATAAGTGCATTAAATAATATCTTAGTTAACTGGAAGAGTTAATCATCTTGAGTAAGAATATAACTTATACTGGGGTGAGATTTAAGTACCAAAGGGAATATGATTCAGTAATCATTCAAATGGTTCTCTTTACCACTGCAATATATGTTAGTGTTAACTTGAAAAGTAGGAGAGGATAATGGACCATAATGGCCTTGGGCCCAGAGTCAAGTTCTGCAATCTCAGCAGGCTATGATGACTAAATAATATAGTTCAGCCTGCCAAAGCACAATGCTAGCATCTGGATTTCTTCTTGCGCAAAAGCAAGAAGAAAAAGAATAAATGGGTCACACGCTTGTAACACTAAGCAGGCTCTAAAAAAACACTAGTAGCATTTATGTTAAAAGGCCTCAGAAAATGAAAAATTCTTTTTAGCCTAATCAGGTGATTATTTTATCATAGCCAATCCATCTTGAATGAAAGCCCCTAGAAGCCACGAGATTTTGCAGATTCTACATAAATCTCTGCCTCTCTAAAGATTATCATATAAATTCTTCAAAAGCCCATTGTCTTAACTTTGAAAGACATTGGGGGAGTAATAGGGACTTTGAAGTTTTTAAATTCTGTGGTTTGGTTGCCACATTCATTAACAGGAGTGTGGGTACTAAAGATGTAAACTACAGATGTAAACTAATCCTTTTCAGATCAAGGATTATCATAATTTTTTATTTCATGTTAAAAATAAAAAGTTACTTCCATATTCCTAAATCTGCAGATGAGATTCAGTGAAACAAACTATGGATTTTTCTTTCAACCAAAGATCTTTTTTTTTTTTTTTTTTTTTTTGAGATGGAGTCTCAAGCTGTTGCCCTCAGTAGAGTCCTATGATATCACAGCTCACAGCAACCTCAAACTCTTGGGCTTAAGCAATTCTCTTGCCTCAGCCTCCCAGGTAGCTGGGGCTACAGGCGTCCACCACAACGCCCAGCTATTTTTGTTGTTGTTGTTGTAGTTTTCATTGTTGTTTAACAGGCCATGGCCAGGTTCGAACCTGCCAGACCTGGTGTCCTGGTGTAGGTGGCTGGCACTCTAACCACGGAGCTACAGGCGCCAAGCCCTATGAAAGATTTTTAAGAAACAAAGTTTGTTTTAAAGAATTGAGAG
Organism: Loris lydekkerianus; assembly: GCA_963574355.1. NCBI lineage: Eukaryota > Metazoa > Chordata > Mammalia > Primates > Lorisidae > Loris > Loris lydekkerianus. The sequence continues at coordinate 26,204 of CAUYPK010049261.1, read as the reverse complement.
CTATAATTGATAATCTGTCCATGGTACTAAATTTGATTTGGTTTTAATTTCTTCCTAACTCTCACTGATGAAATTAGGTTAAAGTATACATATACATACTGAGGAGAAAAAATTTCATTATTAATCTTTTTAATGATTAATTTCAAAGAGACTAGCATATACCACAATTTATACCATATACTGTAATTTACATGAATATAATTAAGAAGCACTTTCAATACAATTAATCTCCATACTACAGTAAACTGTGGTAAGAAAATATATCTGGAGAATTAAGGATTTGAAAAGGTTAAGTAACATTTTAAAGAATGAACTAAATTTATTGGGTTCCCTGAAACATTTGGAAATAGCTATATTTTAAATATACAGAAATCATTTAGACATAAATAAGTATATATATTTTAAATTAACTCTATCCAAAAGAAAATAATACTTCAATTATACCAAAAATTCTTGACAGACCTGCCAGATACGAATGGAATTTTCTGCTACTAAGTCTATAAAAATCCCTTTAAGGAATTATCTGAGTCTCTTAGAAAACATAGTAGAATGCTAATATAAAAATCCTGATCATTTTAAAACAATATCTGGGTTATATTCCTCTACAAAGAAATGTCTAGAAAACATTAATTCTGCAGAACCTATGCATTCACAAAGTACTTAAGGTTTAGAGCCCTAAACAAAAAACTATTAGATCTAACTTTTAGAAAATTTAAATTTGTGACAAATATATGTTAATAACTGCCTAACATATAAAAATAACTAGGACATTGAGAAAAATTCCAGGTTTTATTGTTAATCACTATGATCACAAATTATCATGAAACAGAATAAAGCAAAATTTATGATCAAAAGAAATTCCATTTTTACAAAAGTCATCTTTGACATAGCACTTTCAATGTATTATTTATGGGAGAAATGGCTTCCTTCTCACTTCATAAGTTGCTGGGATAATGAAATATTAGAATGAATGTAAAAATACTTCGCATAAGTTAGAAATCCTAAAACTGTAAAGCCCGCTTATTTATTACCACCTAATAAGATAGCTCAATTATCATAAAGTAAAAATAACAGTAGATAAAAAATAAGATAATAATTATAAGCTTTAGGGAGGAGAAATATTTTAACAAGATTTTATTGAGGACAGAAATAAATAACTTATTTTAAATATAGCCAAATTACAATTAATAAGAGAAGCCTCTTCTTATTAATGGTTATATTTTTCTATGTGATATTAGTTCTAAACTACTGAAATATTCTGAATGTCATTTTACAGGCTTCTCTTCACTGAAAATGGGACATTCAAGTTAAGCTACTTCAGAGTCAGAAAGATATACACTAATTAGAAAAGCAGAGAGAATACTAAAATGCTATTTGGGGTATTGAGACTTCCGTTGAACTACTTTCATTGTGAGGATGACTAGAGAATGTAATTTGCCTAAAAAAGTTAGATTTAACACATCTAACCTCTATAGACTCTATAGACTTGAAATTGGAAAGTGGGGGGGACAGGGTTAAGGAAAAGGAGTATAACTTCAGACAATAAAACTGAACTAAGATGCTAAAATGAATAGTTTTAGCTGAATTACTAAAAGAAAATTTCTGGAGGGGAATAACTTCCTAAGGAAAGCATTAGAAATTATGTACTTTAAGAAATTGAAAGCTTGGTAAAAGTCTAAAGGTACATTACCAGGCTGTTTGCCAGGCTGAGGAATTTGATAGTGATATATATTGATTATATATATGTAAACAATACATTATATACATTATATATATGTAAACAATACAAACCTTATTTAGATTAATCCATTTTCAAAGGCAATGCTATCACTGTATTAAGCAGTAGGAATAAACTCCTCAGGGTAAGACCTTTTACCTTTCAGTCTTAGTTTCTTTGCTTATGAAATAAGGCTGACAATAATAATATGGCTTTAGTAACAAAAAGATAATACATGAACTTAAGTGCTTCCTAAACTTCAAAGTACTATGAAAATCCTAGACATTTCATTCTTAACTACTGTAAAGCTAAGAAACTGGGTGGGATAGCTACTATTTTAGCATTCTTAGAAAGCCTGCTAATTTCTAAGTTAACTATTTTCTCAAGGCCTTGATTTAATTAGCATAAAGTACTACTATAAAATGTGCTCTGAAAACTTTACTATATTCAACTTTATGATGCCTTTTAGGCTCTAATTACGCAATGTAAAGGGAAACTTCTTTATAGGTGTTACATGAAACTTAGAGGAGGAAGGCTTATATTTTCTGTTTGGGGGTTTTTGTGTATATGTGTTTATTTGTTTTAGTATTTTTATTTTGCTTAATATTGTAAGCCAACATAAACTTTCTACACTTATTTTTCTTTTTACACATACTGTATTGCAATGTGCGCATGCCGATTAGCACCAATAACCAAATTGATAATTTTTGAAGTGATCAATCTGCTATGAAAATTTGTGCAATGTCTACCTCAAGGTGTCTCTTTTTCTTCCAACAGCACCTGTAGTGTAATATGAACATTGAGCTCAAAGTTGGAGATCCTTGTATGGACCCTAAGCCATGAAAATTCTAGAGTTTCAAGTTTCTCATTGATAAATCAAAATTACACCTACTTTATAAGGCAGTTCTGAAGATTAATTTAGATATGTTATTTTTCTAATATAGTCTCTCTTATTTATATGCCCAGAAGAAACACAAACAGAGTTTTGGAGTTTTTTCCCCCTCATTTCTCAAATATAATTAGGATATTCAAGTCTTCCTTAAGTTTATCTCACAAATAAATTCTGTATGGAACTTATTTTATTTTCTCAAACTATAAACTTTTAAAACCTCCACTAGTCATTTCATCTATATTCCTTAAAATCTCATTTCTGTGCTTTTTTATTATTTTGTTTTTATTAAAACATGTTATGTTCTAGACCAAAAGACACAAGAGTTCTTTGAGTCTTTTTCCATATTTTTTTCTGCATTTCCTAAATATAACTGTCTGTGTTACATAAACATAATAGGATTCTCATACAAATCATTCAGCCCGGGGCTAGTCATAGTATTAAATTACAAAACAAATCTCAATTGCAATACTTGGCTTCCTCTGGAATTCAAGAATTTTAATTTGGTTTAAAATAAATGACCAGATATTTCAGTGCCCATTTTAAACCAACATACTTTCTGTTTTCCAAAATATTTTTGTTTGGTTATTTCATATGTTTGAATATTTGAAAATCAACCTTTAGCTTTAAGGGTTTTTTTCCTTCAATTTTTCTAATGGTGACCATCTCAATATAGTGAAAAGCAATAAATACTGAGTGGGAGTCATGATATAAGGCTCTTATCCTAGGCTTGGTACTGACAAGCTAAACCATATTTCTCTGAGACTTAATTTCTTTTATCTAAAATGAAAGGGTAGGAAAAAAATGGCTTTTAAGGTCCCATACACAGATCTTAAGAATTTGTTTTCCAAAGTTTACACATGTATGAAATTATAAGGGAAAGTTAGTTACAAAAAGCCGCTGTACCCATAAAAGTAAACTAAAGGGAAAAAAAGTATACCTGCAATTTCTTCTAAAGCATTAGCATGCATGTCCAGCAACACAGTTCCATTCAGAATACAACTTCTCAACTCAAACAAGCTGTGCAGTGAAAGAGTAGCCACGTAAGGCTTGCTCCACCTCTCTCCTCCATCTTCCACATCTTCTTCAAACTTCAACCACCTACACAAATAAATATCAGCACGGGCATATTATGTTGCAGATGAATGATCCTTTGTCCCAATAACAAAACAGAATAAAAATAGAACAAAATAGAAACAGAAAAATATGCATACTGCTCTTGGTTTTATGAGTTTGGGTTCATCTTAATACCATTAAACTAGCATTCTCCTTGTAGTTGAAAGATAATTTAAAACAAAAACTCATGTAACTTTTATTGATTTGTCTACTCTGAAGAAACACCTTAATAAAAATGTTTAACCAGTAGAGACAGTGAATCTTTTACAGAATTAATAGAGGATGCTTCTTCATGGAAAGTTAAAGGTCATTAAAAAAGTAATGAAAGGATACTCATTTTTCTTTAGTGGAAGTTCTTAAACCTGAATATTTTAGTCTCTTGGCAAAATATTATATTTTAAGGAGGCTAGTATAATTTGTCGACTATTAATAGGAAAAGTTCTCATTTGGCCTTGGTTGGATCAAAGCTAGTGAGAGCAGTCACCTCCCAGGCACTGAACACATGAGGCTGGAGCCCAGACTCTATTCCCTAGCTGTGCCTCCCAAGCACAGATAGTCGGGGAGCCTGGATACCCTGATGCCAATGGGAGACCACTGCCTTCTCGGAGTGAGACGAATATAACACGTGTAAGGAAGATAAATGTAAGCCTACAGAGAAACCAGTCATTGTATTTCATGGCCACTCAATCTTTTATACAAGCCTTTTATACTTGCTCTCTATTCTTAATAGATGACCAACTTAATTTCACGGTCTCTTTTTGTTTGTTTTCAATGTTTTTATTATTTGCAGTGGGAGTTTCCAAGTCTCTGCTCCTTGCCCGGTGCTTCTGACTCGCCCCTCCCCCCCTTCCTTTTAATTTTTCTGCACCGCACAGATTCTGGAATCAGCGCCCTGGAGAGAGAAGGGTCCCAGCTGCAAGGAAGTCAGCCTGGAGAAAGGATGGAGGCATCGGGGTGACCTATGAGACGGATTGTGAGGCAGTGACTGCAGCCCTGGTGCTGCATCCGGCAGCAGAAAAGTAGCTCAAGTTCATGGTTTCTAATGAAACTTAACCTAAATTGCCTTCCTCATCTCATTCCCATCATTTCCCTCTTTCCTTCTCTGCTTAGTCACTTTTGGCCCTACTTCCTCTCTCTAAGCAGTATAATTCATTTTTATATGATGTTACAGTACTGTTTTATGTAATCAAATGACCCACTTCAACGAACAATAAATATGTTAGAGTAACTAATTAGAGAATTAGGTAAATTAGCCAAAAGGAACTAACCAAAAGAGCTAATCAGACTGATTAAGTTGTAGAGTAGAAAGTGACATCAAGAAAACTATGAATCTGTTTCTGGTTATTCAGAGAGAAAAAAGAAAAAAAGAAGAAACCAGAAGGGAAGACTAGCTATGCCTAGAACACAGGGAGGTTGAAAAACTTCCATGTAAGCCTCAAATCATGTACAATGTTATCTTTGAAGCTGGGAGTTTTATAGAACACTTTCATTTACACAGTTAGGAATTTTTCATATTAGTGATTTCTAAAGTTTATCAGCCCTTAACAGGGCCATAATATGCCTCATAAATCATGTGATGGTCATCAATATTGTTCATGAGCTATAACTGGTTCTCAGCTTCTTCCTAGTAAATAGGGTATCACTATATGGCTCCTTTTCCATGGGTCCAAGTGTCTGTGTCCAGTTCTGGACAAGGTGAGAGTAGAAACTGTGTGTCACTTCCAACCTGGAGCCAAGATGAGATACTGTGGAGTGGTCTTTTTCTATGCCATGGTAACCAGTTCAAGATGGAGCTGCTCTAGCAGCGGCTATCCCAAAGAAATGTGCAGAGCTTCCACTGACCCATGATGGACCTGGATCATGAGCCATAAATAAACCCCTGCCATTTTAAGCCATTGAGTTTGTAGGATATGTTTTACAACATAATTTAACCTATCTCAACTGATACAGTTCACCATTGTAGCTATTCATGCCAACATAAAAATCCTAATTAGAATTAATGGTGAGAGCAAATACAATTTTAATAAATAATAAAAATTAGTATTTCTTGCCAGAGATAGGAGTACGGCCTTGGTCGCTTTATGAATGTCAATATTAAAAAGGATCAACCTCTTGCCATATATTTTGAAATGGAATGGTATTGTAGAAAGCACCTTGGACTAATTGAGAATGAAAAGAAATCTAGGTTTTGTCCCTAATCAATAGCTAAACCACCAAATGATCAAGAAAAACACTTTTAACTTCTCTGGGCCACACTTTTCTTGTCTGTAAAACAAGGAGACAAATTCAACACATTAAATAATTTCCCCAAGATCACCTAGCCACCTTGTCAAACCAGGATTCAATTCAAATTATTTTTAATTTTGTTTTCTCCAGAATCTGTGCCCATCTCCCACTATTATGTAATTACTTTAATCAAATTTATGGTCCTTTCAGCTCAAAGATGTTAATACAATGACATAACATTTAATCTTTATCCTTGCCTGGAAGCAACCTCAAGTTGAAAAATGTCCTTTGTACTCTCTCTTTTTCTTTACTACCTACCATACTACATAAAAACAGGTAGTTTTTCTTTGTAAGACTCAAATATCCTGTTTTGTGGAATGGGCTATAATAGAACTTCCCACTGGGGGTAGGTACAAGTTTTATTAAACCTTCTATCAGCTTGTATACTACTGACATATGATGTAGTTTTCAGACAAAAAGAACAAAAGAAAGGGAGATTACATAACATCCCTCATGGTAGTGTCGTTTTTTTGTTTTTTTGTTTTTTTAATTCTTTATTAAATCATAACTGTGTACATTAACACATTTATGGGGTACAATGTACTGATCTGATATACAATGTGGAATGCTTACATCTAACTGATTCACCCATTTTTTTTTTTTTTTTTTGGTGTCATTTTTGACTGAAGAACTTTCTTAGATTTGAAGCCTACTTTTCTGTCATTGGGTGGTAAAGAATTATGGTAATGAAAGGCTGTAACAGTGTTTGGGAAACATATTTTTCTCTATGGGAAAATGCCCTCAATTAAAGTTTCTGAAACTATAGTACTTTCTGTCATACCTATATATTAAATTGCTTCTGAAATGCTTTCTTTAAAAATTTTACTCAGGTACAATGTAGAAATAGATCTATTTATTTGTACTAAAAAATGATAGTTTTTCTTAATTTCTTAAGTATAAATATATAAACTTACCCACACATTAATATTATTTTTACATTTTACAATAACAACAAAGTCATTTTAAAAAATTCATGGGTCTCTTGATCTGTATAAAATGATCAAATTCTTTTAAGAAAAACAAAATGATCAAATTCTTTCTTATAAGGAAATTTATGGTTAGATTTTATTTCTGGATAACAGTAAAGTTGATTAAAGAAGTGAAAAAGTTTCTACATCATCTTATCTTGGCTCCTTTGAAAGTAATGTAAATTTTAAGAATCTAATCAGATGTGGGGTGAGGGGAGTACACATATGTGTGTATGTATGTAGTTCTATGAATTTTTATCTCATATATAGACTCATGTAACCAAGATACAGAGCTGTTCCACCACTACAAAGGAAATTCCTCATGGCACCCTTACGTCCCTACCCTCACTCTGTTTCTGACAAGCACTAATGTCTTTTTCATAACTATACCTTTGTCATTTTGAGGATGTTATCTAAATGGACTCATACAACCTTTTGAGATGGACATTTGTTCCATTAAGCATAATGTCCTTGAGATCAATCCAAGTTATTGTATATACCAGTAATTTGTTCCTTTTTACTTTTGAGTAATATTCCATTATATGAATAGATATACCAGTTTGTTGAGCAGTTTACCCATTGGAGTACATTCAAGTTGTTTGTACGTTTTGCTATTACAAATAAATCTGTCACAAATGCTCATGTGTAGGTTTTGTGTGAACATAAGTTTTCATTTCTCTAGGAAAAAATTCCCTAAGAGGCCGTTTGCTGCATCATATAGTAAATGCAGAGTTCAGTTTTAGAAGAAATTGCCAAACTATTTTTTCACAAGTGGCTCTGCCATTTTATTATCACATCAACAGTATATGAGAAATCGACTTTCCCCATATCCTCACCAGTATTTGTAATTATCACTGTTTTTTATTTTTGCTATTCTGTTAGGTATGCAGTGACATTAAATAGTTCTAATTTGCATTTTCCTAATGACTAAAAATGTTGAACTTTTATTTATGAGTTAGGGTCTCTATTGCCTAGGCTGGAGGGCAGTGGTGTCACATGCGTAGCTCTCTGTTAACCTCAAACCCCTGAGCTCAAGCAGTCCTCCTGCCTCAGCCACCCAAGTCACTGGCACTACAAACATCCACACCAGGCCTCATTAATTTTCTAAATTTTGTAGATACCAGGTCTCACTGTGCTTCTCAGGCTAGTCTCAAACTCCTGACCTCCAGTGATCCTCCCACCTTGGCCTCCCAGAGTGCTAGATTATAGGAGTAAGTCACTGCACCCGGCTTCTGAACTTTTTTTTATGTGCTATTGTCCATATATATCTCCTTTTTTGGTAAAATGTCTGTTTATGTCTTTTGCCCATTTTTCTAATTGATTTGTTTATTTTCATATTGTTAAACTTTGAGAGTTCTTTATATAGTCTACAAATAACACTTTAGCTAAATATATAGTTTGTAAATATTTTCTTACTGTGTCTAGCTTGTCTTTTCATTCTCTTAAGATCTTTCACAGCACAAAAGTTTTAATTTTGATAAAGCTCAATTTATAAATTTCTTTTATGAATTGTGCTTTTGGTGTTTCCCTTGAGTCCTGAAAATATTCACCTACGTTTCATCTAAAAATTTCATAGTTATATGTTTTACATTTAGATTTATGATCTATTTTGAATTAATTTTTGTGTACACTATGAGGATTAGGCTGGGTTTAAATTTTTTTGTCTATAGATATCTAATTGTTCCAGCATCATTTGTTGAAAAGATTATTCTTCATCCAGTTAATAGTTTTTGTCCTTTATCAAACCATTTAGTTATATTTGTGTTGGTCTATTTGTTGGTTTTCTATTCTGTTCCAGTGATCTATGTGTCTATCTAAAATGACATTTTAAAAACAAATCAAGAAGTAAATTCCTTCCTTTAAAGTAATTTCCTTCACTTTTGGGGGTTGGTACTATTAGAAAAGAATGAAGACCTGGGGAGTTCCAAGCAGTTTGGTAGTTAAGGTGACCAATATAAGTTATATGCATGGATGGTTTGATGTACCCATGGGTTTTATGAGTATTATAGGAGGAGGCAGAAGGTACTTTCCATAAAAAGGAACCACAAGTTACAAATATCAAGTTACTAAAGATACTAAACATTTCAAGATTCAGTGCTTTATGCCAGCTCCAGAATGATGCCAAAAGCTTTAAGAGATATTTAAATGAATATTTTTAAAGAAACTATTAAAAATGATATATATATACACACTATATACATAAATACATAAGTATATTTCTCTTTTCTGTTTTTCATTCCACTTCATCCTTCAAAGATAGAAATTAACAGATCTTGGAACATACCAGACACTGTTTTAAGATTTGTAGTCACTGACTATACTGTCAGTTGCAAAATGCCTGATTGCAGTTAATGACCTAAAGTGCTGCAGTTTGTTCCAGTTTTTGAATAAACTCTCCTGACATTTGTTTGAACCGCAAACCCAAGCAAACAAGAATCTTAAAGCATGAATGAGATGTGATGGACATTGCAAAAAAAAGTCAAAATTGTAGGCAATTGCATGACCTTTGCTATGGGGATAGAGGAGGATTTAAACACTGAGCAGATTATTTTCATTTCCTTCAGTAGATCTGAATCTGTTTTTCATCCAAGATTAGTACACTGGAGCCTCTTTCTACTAAACAACATTAAATAGGTGTTTCGTGAATTCTTTGAAGATTAAAATAATGATAATCTCCTCTACAATATTCATATTAAAAATATACAAAATAAAATTCTTCTGTTAATTAGAAATAGGTGTTTTCTGGATAACTTAACTCTGTGTATTCTATTCCCACTAACTCAGTTTAACTTTTCTAAGAATTATTATTCTCTGATTCTACTCAAACAAAAAATAGTTACCATATCACCCAAGACTTTAGCCTTGGGAGAAGTAGTGAACAGCTCAAGAAAAAAAGTGCCCCTTTTTAGGAGAGTTGGGGGATATGGCAGTGGAAAGGACATAGTTAAGGTGGGGTATGAGAATAATATGTAGTCATATAATAGCAATAGTTATTTTCAGAGGAAATGAAGTATATCAAAACCTAGTGTTTATAGACATTAGCTGTTCTTAATTCATATTATTGTCATGCCTCACATTCCATTGAGCAATCCAGACGACTTGGACCTTTACTAATTTTGAATATGAATATCAAATGTTTTCACAGCATTAGTAATTGTTTTGATATAATAATCCTTTTCCATACTACCATGTATATATCCGAGGCCTCACTGCTACTCCCTCTGTAGTCTCTTCTGAGATCATTTTTGGGAAGCATTTTTAAAGGGCAACCACAGTGAGTCAAACATGTTGTCTCCACAATTGCACAGCTGTGGTAGCTTTACTCACTTTTCTATTAATAACATTATGTTATTTATAAGCAGGACATTGTAATTGCGTTGATTTCATTACCCTCGTCATATGGCTTCTTTCAGGGCTTTTAAAAGTGAACAGCTGGCTTTCACAAAAATTTATTGAAAATTATGATCCAAAAATTTAGCTTCAAAATTTGAAACTTTTGAGTTTTACTTGGCAATGACAGTGGGCATAAATTATTCAAGATACGATCTGTGACAGGTGCAATGTGTTGATAAAATATCCTTTTTACTTCTACTACTGGATAGAAAAATTATTAATCCCACCTGGAATGCTAACCAAAAGAAAAAGCTGCTTCAAATGGTTAGGCTAATGATTTATTAGAATTAAATTGCATTTGAAAAATCAGATGGGGTCAAGAATTAATTAAAATTAGTTTTTTTAGATGAACTAGGCCAACCAGAACAAAATTACTTCTGCCACTTTAGAACTCACTACACTGTGAAGTCCTCACTATGTAGTCTTCTTTTGCCTGAAGTAGCGCATCTCAGCTAAAGTTCATGTATCCACCTCTTCAATGGCTGTTACTACTTTCATCATTCATCAGTTGTCGCCCTGAACCTCAAACGTGTACCATGCATAAGGTCCCAGAAGTATAGCTAAGAACCCGGACCCATGTAATAATATTAGAAAATGCTAATAATTAACTGGATCATCTCTTTCATTCTTTCAAATAAAGAGCAATATATTTTGGTGGCTTGGGATAAACATTCAAGTTCATTATTAGACTCTAATTAGAGCATGATAAAACTCAACCTCCTCAAATTGTGACAGTGAAAGAGCTAAAGTCTAGTATTGCTTCTTTCATCTCCTAACTTTTTATGAGTGAGCAAGTTACCAGGAAGTTATTGGTATGGATCACCATTTAATCTGGAAAATGAAAATAATCACTTTAAGAAAAAAGGGAGTTACGCACGCCAAAATATGGATGTATGTATTCCAATCTTACTTCTCAGCTCTATTATATGATAAGAGGGTAAAGAAAAGACTCTAAATGAAATGCTCCCCAAAAGTGCTTCTTAGCAATAAATTAAACAGACTCCAACTAACCAAGCTGTCTAATCATCACAACTACCAAATCTTCTTTCATGTCATTCAGAAACACCTGTTTCTTGCAAACAGCGGAAGACAGATGGTTGTAGTCTTAAACAGGGAGATGTGCACTTCCTTATCAACAACTCCTTAATCATGAAAAAGAAAAATTGTATCACTAATTTGTAGAGAAGATGATCATATATTGCCTCTCTGTCACCAAATAGAGAAGATGAGTATGTATAAAATAAACTCCCACATGGTTACTTTTTGATGAAGTTGGAAAACAAACTAAGGTAGAAGGCTGTTAATCTTAAAATGTACCAGGTCATATAAAAACTATTTTACATTTAATCTCATATTTAAAATATTATAATAGAAAACATCATCACAAAAATTAATTTATGTACAAATTTTCACTAAAAGTTAATTCACACAGAATAACATAAAACCAATTTAAAGTAACCAAAAAGCCAAAAAAAGAAAATAATGAATGATTTAACATAAAACATAAAGGAAATGATTCACAGGAAAAAAATAAAAATATGAAAAGATGTTAAACCTCATGAATAACTAAAGAAATCAAATTAAAACAATGAGATTTATGTTTCATCTATAAAATTGACATCATTTAAAACAGTTTAATAATTTAGTACAGCAAAGATCTATGGGAAATAAGTACTCTCATACTCTATTACCTGAAGTGCAAATAACTAAAACATTTATGAAAGTAATTTTGCAGTATATATCCAAGTAAAAAAAAATCTGTTCTCTTAGCTTTATAAATTCCACTGTTAGAAATTCACCCTATAGAAATATCTACAAAATAATGCCAAAGTACTTGTGTAAATGATCATTGTAGCAATTTTTATTTTAAAAAAATAATCTAAACATCTATTGACACTGGCTAAATAAGTCAAAGTACTTCCATATGATTAAATGCAAATCAGTTATTAAGAAGATTGTGTAAATCTATATTGCTGATACGGCGACTATTCCAAATATATTATTAAATGGAAAAAAAAGGTATAAATACTGTGTATTTTGTATAATTCCTGTTGTATAAATTTAAAAGGGGATATATTTACATGCAGATCTAGGTATTTAAATTTTTTTTTGAAAGATGCACAATAAAACTGTTAACGGTGATTAACTTTGAAAGCAGTACTGTGAATAAAGGTAGAGAAATACTTTTTGCAGATCTAGGTATTTAAATTTTTTTTTGAAAGATGCACAATAAAACTGTTAACAGTGATTAACTTTGAAAGCGGTACTGTGAATAAAGGTAGAGAAATACTTTTTGCTTCTCCATCATCCTATACTTTTTGAATTTTAAATGTTGACAGTAATTTTATTTTTAAAACATTTAATAGGGATGAACTATGTGATAGCTACTATGGTTTCTTTCTACTTAACTTTAGTATTTTTCCAATAAAGAAGAATTATAAAGGCCACTCAAAATGTTTCAAACAAGAATTAATTGGGCCAGTAATATTCACCAACTTCATTATCATGATTGAATATTTAATTCCACACAAACTCAACGTAGATTGAGTTAAGTCAATGATGAAAGGAAGCCACCAGCTTAATGTGATCCAGTGGAGTACTGTGGCCCTCAGAAACTTGCTGCAATCTGACCACTAACAAATATACTCAACAGAAAGAATATCTAAAAGAGCTGTCTGACCGTGGGAGGGATAGCCTAACAAAGCAGTGAAACCTGTGTTGAAGATGAGCTTGTACAAATCCTGCCTCTCTCTGCCTAAACTACTGCTCCCTGGGTGGTGCCTGTGGCTCAAGGAGTAGAGCACCAGCCGCATATAGCAGAGGTGGCCGGTTCAAACCCGGCCCTGGCCAAAAACTGAAATAAATACATAAATAAATAAATAAACAAACTACTGTTCCCTCTGCTTTTCTGCCAACTCATCCTACAATAGTCAGCTCAAGAATCACCTCTACCAGGGAAGCTATCCTGATCCTCTTTCCTTCATCCTTGTGGTTTAGATACTTGCTACTCAAAATGTGTTCCTCAAACCAAAAACATTTGATGTAAAGTCAAATCGAAGGTTGTTAGATATGCAGAATCTGAGATTTTATGCTTGAGGCCTACTGAACTATGTTTTAGCAACACCCCGGATGATTTGTATTCACATTAAAACTAGGGAAGGCAGTGAGTAAAGGACAACCCTAGGTGTGCTCATAGTTCCTGTATCACAGCATTCATTACACAGTATTTACAATGTCGTTTAATTTTCTGTATTAGATTAAAGGCAACATCTAAGATTTTTGTTGTTGTTATTCTATATCCATTCCATCTGGCACATAATGGATACTGGATGAAGGTTTGTGAAATGAGCAAATGAGCAAGACTAAATGAAAAGTAAAAACAAAATGTAATATTTAACTTTTTACAATAATTCATCAACTACACATGTATGCCAATAGAAAAATATTAATTATACATGATAGAAAAAGTAATTTTTAAAAAGCTCTCTTGAAAAGACTATGTTTAAATGTGTCCAGAAACACATTGCAAAATATATTTATCCTCACCAAATACGAAATTGAGGACTGTTCCTAAAACTTTTTATCATAATGTTTGCCCTTTCCTTCCCCCAAAAAGCCCCATACTCAAATTATCACATATTATCACTAATTTGGGTGCAAGCCTGCAGCTGAAAAGACAGAAATACATTACTTTTTGATTTCTATTGTTTTATTGATGACACACAAATTATGTTACTATTTATCTTTAAGACTGCAGCTGCTGCTGGCTTGAGTCACTGTTTACTATAATTACTGCCTTCACATTTCATTCTGACCTGTATCCCATTATAGGATATGCCCAGGCCAGATGAGCAACTTCTAAAGCCAGCAGCAGTCACAAATGTTTGCAAAATCATTGCATTAAAAATTTCTTTTCCTAATAACATGAAAATTCTTTAGTATACCTTTACCCTTCAACAAAAATTCTCACCTGGCTGTTTCTCGCCACTCAGCATCCTCACCTTCACGCCAGCAAATCTCATCCAGTTCTGTGAAAAGGTCATGAGGAATGTGTTCCTCGTCATCATCTTCAGTTCCAAGAATAAACTGTACCCGCTGTGATGGGGTGTCTGCAGACAATCAGAATATGAACATGTATTACAATGACTCTGTGTTTAAAATATTCTAGTCACTGTCTTAACAACACCCCGAACTCACACCGATCCTGCCCTCCACTGCAATCCTCATGCTGAGTAGATGAAAAATTAAAACTAAATTTATCATCACATTAAGTCTAGCATGATTTGGGAGCATAAATATGTAAAATGTAAATATTATTGCATATATTTTATCAAAAAATCAAATATGATGATTATTTTAGATTATTTAAATACTCATCATGAAAACTGTTTCTATTTCTTACACATATACACACATTTTCTCTTATCATATATATTATGTCTATATTTTATGGATAATATTCAGAAAAGTTGTCTGTGATAAAATTCACTTATATTAAAACTCTGCTGAATTTAACTCACAAAAAAACTTCTTGTGATACTCCAGCCCCTGGAAACCACTAATCTGGTCTTTGCTGCTAATTTTGCCTTTGCCAAAATGTTATGTGAGTGGAAACACAGCATGTAACCTTTTGAGACTGGCTTTATTCACTTAGCATAATGCTTTTGAGATTTTGAGATTCATCTGTGTCACTGTGTGCATCCATAGTTCATTCCTTTGTATTGCTGAGTAATAATCTTTTGTAGAAACAGGCTACACCCAGTTTATGTATTCACTTGTTGAAGGACATTTGGGTTACCAGTATTTGTCAATTGTGGATAGAACTGTTCTAAGTATTCTTATATAGATTTGGGGAAAACATATGCTTTTATTTCTCTAAGGTAAATATATAAAAGGAGGATTGCTAGGTCATATGGTTAGTGTATGTCCAACTTTATGCCAAACTGCTTTCCAGAATGGATGTTAATTTTACATTCCTATCAGCAATGTGTGAGAATTACTACTGCTCTGAATCTTCACCACCACTTGATATTATCAATTATTTCTTAGCCATTTTATGTAGTGTATCTCATTGTTAGTTTACATCTCTCTGATGACTATTGTTGACAATCTTTTATGTTTATTTGAGATCTACATTTCTTTTCTGTCAAAGTGTTTGTTAAAATATTTTGCTTATTTTTAATTGGGTTGTTTGTTCCTTACTCTTGAGTTTTGAGAGTTCTTTATATATTTTGGACAGAAGACTTTATTGAACATATGATTTGCATATATTTTCTTTTCTCCCCATCTGGAACTTGTCTTTACATTTTTTAATAGTATCTTTCACTGAACAAAAGTTTTTAATTTTGATAAATTCCAATTTATCACTTTTTTTCCATCATGGATCATTCTTTTGATATCAAATTTTAAAACTCAGCTTAAAGGTCACAAAGATTTTCTCTTACATTGTCCTCCAGAGATTTTTAGTTTTTATTTATATTCAGAGATAGGGTCTATTTTGAGTAAATTTTGCTGTAAGATGTGAGAATCAAGGTTCTTTTTTTTGCATATGGATGTTAAAAGTATTCCAACATCATACAATTTGTTGACAAGACAAAAATAAAAAACACAGATAAAGTATATTCTCCCTAAAATTTCCCTTTTATTAAAAATAAATTGGCTGTATTTGTTTGAACTATTTTTCTGGACTCTAGTCCAGTGGTTCTCAACCTTCCTAATGCTGTGACATTAGGAACAGTAGCAATGAAAATAAATTTATGTTTGGGGCTCACCACAACATGAAGAACTGTATTAAAGGGTCACTGCATCAGGAAGTTTGAGAACCACTTCTCTAGTCTGATTCATTGAAATAGGTGGTGCCTGTCTCGATCAACTGAGGCTTCTATAAGAAAGTATAATAAGCTGGGTAGCTGTAACAATAGAAATGTACTTATCACTGCTCTGGAGAATGAAAGTCTGAGATAAGGGTACCAGCATAGTTGGGTTCTGATAAAGACCTCTGTGATGCAGACTGCTATTTTCTCCTTGTTTTTTACATTTTTTAAATATATTTTTAATTTTTTTAGTAAATCATAAACACATAGATCATGTATACATTAATGCATTTATGGGGTACAATGTGCTGAATTCATACAGAATTAGAAACCCTTACATCACACTGGTTAATACATACCTATCTCGTTTACTTAATTATTGTGTTAAGACATTTATACTCTATGCTAATAGATCCGACACGTACTATTTTCTCCTTTTAATCCCACATGGTGGAAAAGGATGAGGAGTTCTCTGAGGTCCATTTTATTTTTTTATTTTTTTATTATTAAATCATAGCTGTGTAAATTAATGCAATCATGGGGCACCATACACTGGTTTTATATACAATTTGACATATTTTCACCACACTGGTTAACATAGCCTCCCTGGCATTTTCTTAGTTATTATGTTAAAACATTTATATTCTACATTTACAAAGTTTCATGTGTACCCTTGTAAGATGCACCGTAGGTGTAATCCCACCAATCATTCTCCCTCCGCCCATCCTTCCCGCTCCCTCCCCTTCCTCTCCCCCTTCCCCATATGCTTAGGTTATAACTGGGTTATAGATTTCATATGAAAGCCATGAATTTGTTTCATAGTAGGGCTGATATTGGATACTATTTCTTCCATTCTTGAGATACTTTACTACAAAGAATATGTTCCAGTTCCATCCATGTAAACATGAAAGAGGTAAAGTCTCCATCTTTCTTTAAGGCTGCATAATATTCCATGGTGTACATATATCACAAGTTATTAATCCATATGTGGATCGATAGGCACTTGGGCTTCTTCCATGACTTAGCAATTATGAACTGGGCTGCAGTAAACATTCTTGTACAAATATCTTTCTTACAATGTGATTTTTGGTCTTCTGGGTATATACCTAGTAGAGGAACTATAGGATTGAATGGCAGATCTATTTTTAAATCTCTAAGTGTTCTCCAAATATCTTTCCAAAAGGAATGTATTAATGTACATTCCCACCAGCAGTGTAGAAGTGTTCCCTTTTTTCCACATCCATGCAAATATCTCTGGTCTTGTGATATGGGCTAATCTTACTGGAGTTAGATGGTATCTCAAAGTAGTTTTGATTTGCATTTCTCTGATGATTAAAGATGATGAGCACTTTTTCATATGTCTGTAGGCCGTGCACCTGTCTTCTTCAGAGAAGTTTCTCTTCAAGTCCCTTGCCCAACCTGCAATGTGATCACTTGTTCTTTTCTTGCTTATACGTTTGAGTTCTCTGTGGATTCTGGTTATTAAACCTTTGTCAGAGACATAACCTACAAATACCTTCTCCCATTCTGAGGGCTGTCTATTTGCTTTACTTTGTTCTTGGCTGTGCAGAAGCTTTTTAGTTTGATCAGGTCCCAGTAGTGTATTTTGGAAGCTGCTTCAATTGCCCCAGGGGTCCTCCTCATAAAATACTTGCCCAGACCGATTTTTCAAGAGTTTTCCCTGCACTCTCTTCTACTATTTTTATAGTTTCATGTATTAAGTTTAAATTTTTAATGCAGTGAAAGTCTTAGTTAATGGTGAAATGTGTGTGTCCAGTTTCAGTCTTCTACAGGTTGCCAGCCAGTTCACCCACCACCATTTGTTAAATACAGAATCTTTTCCCCAGTGAATGTAGTTTGATCTCTTCTGACCCTATGTGAATACCCTTGATCGCTTTTTCTTCCCTAATTGCAATGGATAAAACTTCCATTACAATGTTGAAGAGCAATGGAGACAATGGGCAACCTTGCCTGGTTCCTGATCTAAGTGGAAATGATTTCAATTTAACTCCATTCAATATGATATTGGCTGTGGGTTTGCTGTAGATGGCCTCTATCAGTTTAAGAAATGTCCCTCCTATACCAATTTTCTTAAGTGTTCTGATCATGAAGGGATGCTGGATATTGTCAAAAGCTTTTTCTGTATCAATTTAGAGAATCATATGGTCTTTGTTTTTCTAACTTGTTTATGTGCTTAATTATATATATAGATTTACGTATATTGAACCAGCCTTGAGACCCTGGGATAAAACCAACTTGGTCATAATGTATACTTTGATGTGTTGCTGGATTTTGTTTGTTAGGATCTGGTTGAATATTTTTGCATCTATATTCATTAGTTATATTGGTCTATAATTTTCTTTTCTTCTTGGGTCTTTTCCTGGTTTAGGGATCATGGTGATGTTTGCTTCAGAGAATGTGTTGGGTAGTCTTCCTTCTTTTTCTATATTCTGGAATATAGTTGAGTAATATAGATACTAGTTCCTCTTTGAAGGTTTGATAGAATTCTGATGTGAAGCCATCTGGTCCTGGGCTTTTCTTTTTAGGGAGATTTTGTATGGTTGATACTATTTCAGAACTTGATATATGCCTGTTAAACATTTCCACTTGATTCTGGCTAAGTCTTGGAAGGTGACGTGCTTCCAAGTATTGGTCAATTTCCTTCAGATTTTCACATTTCTGAGAATAAAGTTTCTTGTAATATTCATTAAGGATTTTTTGAATTTCTGAGGAGTCT
Organism: Loris lydekkerianus; assembly: GCA_963574355.1. Taxonomy (NCBI): domain Eukaryota; kingdom Metazoa; phylum Chordata; class Mammalia; order Primates; family Lorisidae; genus Loris; species Loris lydekkerianus. The sequence goes on along the minus strand of CAUYPK010049261.1, from coordinate 7,285 downwards.
GTTGTTATTTTGTCTTTGGCACTTATGATTGATGAAATTAGAGATTTTACTCTTTTTTTTTTTCCTGGTTAGGTTAGCCAAGGGTTTATCTATTTTATTGACCTTAAAAATACCCAACTTTGTGATTTATTGATCTGTTATGTAATCCTTTTGTTTTTAATTTCATTTAATTCTGCTCTAATTTTGGTTATTCCTGTTCTTCTACTGGGTTTGGGGTTGGAATGTTCTTCCTTTTCCAGTTGCTTGAGATGTCCCATTAAGTTGTTAACTTCCTCTCTTTCTCTTCTCTTGAGGAAGGTTTGCAGTGCTATAAATTTCCCTCTTAGGACTGCCTTTGTGGTATCCCAGAGGTTCTGATAATTTGTGTCTTCATTGTTGTTTGTTCCAAAAATTTGGCAATTTCCTTCTTAATCTCATCTCTGACCCAGCTATCATGCAGCATAAGGTTATTTAACTTTCATGTTTTTGTATGAGTATGCAGATTTCTTTTGTTACTGAGTTCAACTTTTATTCCATGGTGGTTCGAGAAGATGCAAGGAATAAATTCTATTCCTTTAAACTTACTGAGGTTAGACTTGTGCTGTGTCTGCCTCATTGATTCTTGGGGGAGTTGATCTATTCTGATTATTCATATTGCCAGAGTTTTTGTTGATTTCATCTCATGATTGTTTTTCACCCTTGCCTCTGGCCAACCTCAGAGTTGGGTAGGTGTGTCTCCAAGATTAGACCCCAGAGGTATCACTCTATTGTTGGTGCATCTTTGTAGGGAATGACCCTGTGTAGTTCCTCTGGGGCTGCCCCAGCCAGGCAGTTCTGGTTGTGGATGCAGCTCCGGAGTGTGACACACTCAGATCCAGCAACAGGGTGGGGGTGGGTGCACACGGTTCTGGAAGTGCCTGGTGCCCAGTGACTTTGGCTCAGAGACCCCAAGGCTCCAACAGTCTCTGGCCAGGAAAAGGGCTGTGTGCAGAGGCAGGGAGGGCTCCAGAGGACATGTAGCTACTAGAGTCCCTGGGCAGACAAGCAGGCTGGTGTGGAGGCAGGGAGGGTACATGAGGGAGAACATGGGGTTGTGTGACTCCCACAGTTCCTGGTCAGGGCATGCAGAGGCCCAGCAGGCATGGGTTGTGGGTCAGGGATTGTAGCGCAGCTCTTGCCAAGGTCAAGGCAGATGCCAATCGTGATCACAGCACAGTTCTTATAGAGGTCTGGGTGGAGCAGCTCTTTATGGAGGTTCAGGCTGGCACCAGTCGTGGTCATGGTGTAGCTCTTATGGAGGTCCGGGGGGGAGCTGATCACAGTCCCTGTGCAGCTTTTACAAAGGTCTGGGTGGATGCCAATAGGGGTCACAGCGCAGCTCTTATGGAGGTCCGGGCAGAATCCAATCGCGGTCACAGTGCAGCTCTTATGGAGGTTCAGGCGGTGCCTGTTATCAGCCACTTGCAGGAGATCTGCAATGTAAGGATCTTCTGGCGGGGAATTGGATATGAACTGGATATGAACCAGAGGAAGGAAGTGGTTCATTGATTAACATATGCTGATGCCCAAAAGCAATGCTTCTTTTCTTGCCACTGGCAGCTCCGCCACTGCTCCTCCTTCTGCAGTGGCATTGCCCGTGTGACATGCCTTCCTCCCTCATTCTTTCCCTTGGCCACTGTCTCCAGAGGCAGAATGGTTTCAAAACTACTCAGACAGAATTTTTTGTGGGTAGGGAGGAGAAAAGTAGAAATATTCTAATCACAACATAATTTGGTTTGTCTTTGTAAACTAACTAATTGATCTCCTGAAAGGACTAAAGCTTCCTCTAAATCAATTAATGTATTATTGATTTCAGAATCTATTCTTTGTTGTATAGTCCACAATGTTTCTGAGTCTTTATACCAACTTTGAACAAAATCAACCTTTTGTATGCTTTGATGAAGGGCCCCTCCAGCAGTAGCTGCTGTGGCTGTTACTGTGATAATACCTATAATAATGGACATGATGAGTCCCATCAATCTTTTAGTTCTTTTTTTTAAGGTTTCTATTATATGTTGAAGAAGAAATGCTGACAGAGAATCTTGCCAGGGTCGGTTCATATGACTAGGCAGCCAAATACCTATATGAGCTCTTAAAACAAATACTTTCAATATTGTGATTAAAAGGAGTAGAGGAATTAAAACAAGTAAACAAAGTACAGTTTTGTAAGTAACAATAGTCTTTTGGATGCCACTGTCCTTTTAGTAAATGGATATGGAAGTCCCACACAGGCTCTGATAAAATAGGACTCATTACATGGTATTGTTATTATTATCAACAGAAATATTACCTCCCCAAGCAAATAATGGTGAGAATGCTGAAGAAAGTTTCCAAAGTTAATTCTGTGTGGCTCCATGTAGCATAGGCATAGGTGGAGACATATTTCCCCCATGCCAGATGACAGAAGAATGTTCAACTATGATTGTGATTGTGTTGTTTTTTTTGATGCCACTGTAACTCACTACCTAGATGTTTATCTCAATCTGACCCATGGGACGCTTCCATAGGAAGTATTAACTAGTACCTGAGGTTTCTCTCCTCTGCAAGTAGTCCATTATACCCATTCAAACAACTGAGTAGCAACAGACAGGGTGCAGATTGGTAGGTCAGGTGGAGGGATGGTATTATTTATGATATCAGAGCCATGCCAAGCTGAAGTCTGGAGGAATAATATAGTTTTAACATCCTTAGTTTTTGTACTATTGCAAACAGTGAAGAACCATGCAGTAGGAGCCAGTTGAAGACAGTGCCTGCCGTTTCCTATGCATATGGGTAGGTCAGAAACTCACAAAGTGTAATTTAAAATGTGAGTTCCTTCTTCTCTGGGTTTAAGTGGTCCCTGGGTGTCATGAGGACCAGATAACCAACTTGAATCATTGACATAAATAGGAATAGTAGAATCATTACATGATATAACTCTATTTAAAGGTAGATTGGGAATATAAACCCAATATGAAAAGTTTGTGGTGGAAACACTTACCTTAGTCTATATTAATGCAATCATGGCCAAAAACAGGAAGTCTGCTGTTAGAGGTTTACCTTGTCATCTCACTAAGTTTTCAGCTGCTGTTGACAACTACTTTATCTTTCCCCAAGAGGGAAAGGTGGCATTAGTGGTTCCTGGAAGGGGGTGGCATATACTGGTCTGCTGAAGGATTGTGTTGTTGAAGAGATCAGTGAAGGCTGATTCATCAAAGTGCTGGCAAGGTCACTTGTTCATGCAGTGGCTTGATCCAATGAGCAGGTAGCCACTGTTTCTCTTGTTGTTCTGTAATTATATGAGCAAAACCTTGGCCCCATTGTAACACATACCCAGGCTTCCATTCTGCACTACCAGGTTTTTTATAAAAAATAGGTTGTTGTATTTGAGGAGGTTTTGGGTTAGTAAGAGACCTCCAGTGATGTTCTGCTGCTGTAGTTCCTTTATTATCCAAATTTTAAAAATTAAGAGTAAATAAGGTTTTTGTAAGATTATATCTGGTACTATTGTTAATAGGGAGTATATCATCATTTTCTCCCCCTTTCTGTTTTAAAAGCGTGGTTTTGAGGGTTCTATTTTGACGTTCAATAATAGCTTGTCCTTGTGAATTATAAAGGATGCCATGAGAAAGATATATGTTCCAAAATGAAAGGACAGAATGTAGTTTCTGAGCTGAATAAGAAGGGGCATTGTCAGTTTTTATAGATTGAGGTAAACCCATAATATTGAAGCATTCTAATAAATGTTAAATTACATGGTGGGCTTTTTCTCTGGGTAGGGCCATAGCGCAGGAGAAGTGAGAATATGTATCAACAGTATGGTATACATATTGTAATTTACTAAAAGAAGGATTGATGGTTATATCCATCAGCCAAATTTGGTAGGTTGTTTCACCTCTGAGATTTGCTCCTTCAGAAAGAGGTGATGATGGTATTTTTGAACAGGATGTACAAGTGGGTAGAATGTGTTGAGATTGAACTTTTGTAAGATTAAATTTTTCTACAAAGTAATTTTGCCTTTGCATGTATATAAGTTGAAAAGTATATAAGTATGAAAAGCTGATGCCTCTTGAACAGTGGCAATAAGAACTTGATCTATTTGAGAGTTTAGTGAGGTCATTGGACCTAGTAAATTAGTGTGTGTTCTAATGTGTGTGATGTATAAAGGATAAATGTGGCATCGAAGTAGGGTGTTTGGGGGTTTTTTGTTTGTTTGTTTGTTTGTTTGTTTGCAGTTTTTGGCCAGGGACAGGTTTGAACCCACCACCTCTGGTATACGGGGCCAGCACCCTACTCCTTGAGCCACAGGTGCCACCCCAAAGTAGGTTTTGAATAGAAAGAAAAAGGGAAGAAATTTCATCAGTAGAAGTAATAGTGGCTGTCTTTAAATGTTTAATAACAAAACAAGAATATTGAAAGTCACTGACAATGTTCATAGAATAGAGAAAATCCTGGAGTAAAGTTAAGATAGCATACATCTTATTCTTTTGGACATAATTATAAGGAATTTGAACAATTTTTAAACTAGAGCCATCAGTATGTCCAACCTTGCCATTTTTGGTAGCATCTGTATAAAAGGTAATGATTGAGGAATCTTTCACAGTTTGAGGAAGAATCCAAGAGGTAAGTTTTAAAAATTGAAATCTTCTATCAGTGGATTAGATATTAGTAATTAGGTCAACAAAGGGAGGAAAGACTACTTGATAGGGCAGAGATAGGGCTTCATTGAAAATGAAGCTGAATTTCTTTATCTGTAAAAGGAACAATAATGGAACTTGGATCACACCCAATAAGTTGTCTAATTATATTTCTGCCTTTTGTAACCAATACCCAAATTTTGTCTAGACACTGTAGCAATTTTTGTGTGGTTTTATTAGAGAGAAATAACCATTCAAGAAAATATTCTTCTTTATAAATAACTCCTGCAGGTGAATGAGAGGTTGCAATAATGATTAAATGAATGAGAAATCTAATATCAACACAATCTAGTTCTTTGGTGGTGAACTTATTTTCAATTAACTGAAACTTTTTACTTGCTTCAGGGGAGAATGATTGTTGACAATTTAAATCTGCAGGCCCTTCTAAGACTTAAAAGAGATTAGTTAAAGCATAAATAAGAATTCCTGATGTGGGTTGTACCCAATTGATATGACCCAACAGTTTTTGAAAATCATTCAAAGTGGGAAGAGAATATAATCTAATATTGACATGTTGAGGAAACATTTTTGTTTTTCTTAGTTTCTATCCTAAATAGTTATAGGGAGATGTAGTTTGAATTTTTTCTAAGACTATTTGAAGGCCACATGATTTTAATGCCAAAACAGCATGTTTAAAAATCTTTTGAAGCTTTGCTAAACTTTAATGTGCAAACAAAATATCATTCATGTAATGAATGATATAGTCTGAAGGAAATTTCTTCATTTGTTGTAATGGTTGATCAACAAAATACTGACACAAGGTGGTACTATTTAACATAACTTGTGCCAGGACTTTCCACTGAAATTTTTAATAAGGTCACTGTTGATTATAAGAGGGGATTGAAAATGCAAAATGGGGACTATCTTCAGGGTAGAGACATATAGTGAAGAAATAATCCTTTAAATCAATTACATATACCACTTAGAAGGAATCATATATGGTAGTGGCAATCCTGAATGTAAGGGTCCCATAGGAACAATTGTTTCATTAACTTTCTGGAGATCATAAAAAATACAGTAGAATCCCTCAGTAACAGAGTGGAACAAGGAGAAGAAAGTATTTCTGACATTGAAGACAAAGCCTTTGAATGCTCCCAAATATCAAAGAGGAAGATAAATAGAGAGCAAAAACGGATAATTCTCTCAGAAAGCTCTGGAATAATTCGAAGAAGGCTAACAACCGACTCATTGGAATTCCTGAAACCGATGAAGTGGCCTAGCTAGGCACAGAGGCTCTTCTCCATGAAATTATGAAAGAGAATTTTCCAGACATGCCTAGAGATTCTGAAATACAGATAGAAGACAGCTTCAGAACCCAAGCATGACTCAAGCCCAACAAGACATCCCCCAAACATATCATAATTAACTTCACTAAAGTTAATATGAAGGAAAAAATTCTCAAAGCAGCCAGATGTAAGAAAGCCATTACCTACAAAGGGAAGAATATTAGATTTCCTGCAGATCTCTCTGGTGAAACTTATCAATCCAGAAAAGGGTGGTCATTGACTTTTTTTTTTTATTACTGTTAAATCATAGCTGTGTACATTAGTGCAATCAAGGGATACAAGGTGCTCCTTCATATACAATCTGAACTATTCTCATCAAACTGTTCAGCGTAGCCTTCATGGCATTTTCTTAGTTACTGTATGTAGGCATTTGTATTCTGCATTTAGTAAGTTTCACCTGTACCCATTCTAAGATGCACCATAGATGTGCCCCACCAATTACCCTCCCTCCACCAAAACCTTCCCCCCTTCCTCTTTCTTAGCCCTTTCCGCATAGTATTGTGCTATTGTTGGGCTATAGCCTTCATGTGAAAGCTATAATTTAGCTTCATAATAGAGCTGAATACACTGGATACTTTTTCTTCCATTCCTGAGATACTTTGCTAAGAAGAATAAGTTCCACCTCCATCCAGTTAAACATGAAAGAGGTAAAGTCTCCATCTCTCTATAAGGCTACAAAATATTTCATGTTATACATGTACCACAATTTGCTAGTCCATTCATGGGTCGATGGGCACTTGGGCTTCTTCCATGATTTAGCGATTATGAATTGGGCTGCAATACACATTCTGGTACAGACGTCTTTGTTATATAGTGACTTTTGCTCTTCTGGGTATAAACCTAATAAAGGAATTATAGGATCGAAAGGCAGGTCTATTTTTAGGTCTCTAAGTATTCTCCAAACATCCTTCTAGAAGGGACGTATTAGTGGGCATTCCCACCAGCATTGTAGAAGTGTGCCCTTTCCTCCACATCCACACCAACATTTCTGCTTTTGGGATTTTTGTTATGTGGGCTACTCTTACTGGGGTTAGGTGATATCTCAAAGTAGTTTTGATTTGCATTTCTCTGATGATTAAGGATGATGAGCTTTTTTTCATGTGTTTGTAGATTTTGCATCGGTTATTTTAAGAGAAGTTTCTCTTTAAGTCTCTTGCCCACCCTGAAATGGAGTCACATGTTCTTTTCTTGCTAATCAATTTCAGTTCTCTATGGATTGTGGTTATTAGACCTTTATCAGAGGTATAACCTGCAAATATTTTCTCCCATTCTGAGGGCTGTCTGCTTGCTTTACTCACTATGTTC